>JAWDGP010006450.1:797500-827500 GCA_033675545.1 Elysia crispata
GTCTCTGTCTCTGTGTGTGTGTGTGTCTCTCTCTCTCTCTGAATGTCTCTGTCTGTCTATCTGCTGCCTGTCTCTGTCTCTGTGTGTGTGTGTGTGTGTCTCTCTCTCTCTCTCTCTCTCTGAATGTCTCTGTCTGTCTATCTGCTGCCTGTCTCTGTCTCTGAGTGTGTGTGTGTGTCTCTCTCTCTCTGAATGTCTCTGTCTGTCTATCTGCTGCCTGTCTCTGTCTCTGTGTGTGTGTGTGTGTGTCTCTCTCTCTCTGAATGTCTCTGTCTGTCTATCTGCTGCCTGTCTCTGTCTCTGTGTGTGTGTGTGTGTGTCTCTCTCTCTCTGAATGTCTCTGTCTGTCTATCTGCTGCCTGTCTCTGTCTGTGTGTGTGTGTCTCTCTCTCTCTCTCTCTGAATGTCTCTGTCTGTCTATCTGCTGCCTATCTCTGTCTCTGTCTCTCTCTCTCTATCTATCTTTCTATCTAGCAGTATGTTTTCTTTATCTGTCCATGCATATCAATGTCTGTAAGTCTGACTGCCTGCAACTTACTCTCTCATTCTCTCTCATCCCTCCCTCCTCCTCTCCATGAATTTAAAATTAAACAATATATTCAAAACGATAATATCAACCTGTAGATTAATAAGACATGGAAGCCATATTGCCTTCCGCTTTGAAATTTTACGGATGAAAGTCAGTCAAAAAAAGCTTTTACGCCCTTAACCTTCGTTTCTTTGCAATTTAGTATTCTTAACACATTACGGAATTTAGTACATTTTTGTAAAGTTCGCCCTACAAATTGCGATACAACTACACTTGCTACATACGCAGTCTAAAAGTACGTTCATGAACAAAATTAACTTATCTATGTTTATTTTTTTTAAAGTGTTAAAGAGGATAAGGAAATGACACCCATAAAGACAGCACCACAGAAAATACCAACCGATAGCGCGATGATATTTAAAAATAACCCCCCCCCCCCCGCCCCCCCTCCCACCCCCCCCCAAGGGAAAAAAAGCAAAACAAAAGATAATGAAACAGAAGGGGGAAAAAGAGAAAAAAAACTAAAGCGAAATCTAAGAATAGCACTAGTTCAGACACGATAAGAAGCTTAACAGCTTCGTAAAATAAAAACTGATCTTGTGAATTACGCATCGACAAAATGCAAAAGAAAATTCTATGAGAATGGTCTTCCCGGTACGATAAAAAGATTAGAAACCAAAAAGGCAACAAGAAATAAGGGCAATGATTTATTTTAAATCACCGTGATTATACTTACTATTGGTCTTTAACATTGATAGTATTCAGTGAGTCACTTGTTTTTAAAAAAAAATGTAGAATTACATCGCAAGCAATGATTTGCGCCTCCGCTGATAGCCTCATAATTTCAAATAATGTAAATCAAAGAACTAGACATTGCCTTGCGTAAGCTGGTTTAAAAAGTAAAAAGATAGCATCTTGTAAGAATAATTAGATATTTTTTGTAAAATCCCTATCCGTTTCAGATCCTTTGAACCGCGCATTATTATAAAATAACGGTTCACATGAATCCACGCGAGCCAGCGCAACCCTAAGCATTTTTGCTTTCATAAGCTTATAAAAAGTGTTTGGGAGGATGTTCAAATTAATTGGGAAATGTTCAGAATCAACTGTTTTACAGTGTAGTACCATATCAATTAAGTATGTGTAGTTTTAGTGAAGTGTCCATATATATACTATCCTGTTACAAATGCCATTTCCTTCTCCTCAGAAAGTACATTCGAATTATCGTATTATCTTTATTAACAGTCATTAGCCTCTCCAATCAAAAGTAACTGAAGAACATAATTTGATGCGACCTAACCGGTAAACCAGATTGTCTAGGCCGTAAGCCATGTTGAAAAAAAAAAGCTCGTACCAGCCGAAAAAAAAAATAAACGCAGCACAGTAACACTTATTAGGGAGCAAAAAGTGGATAATTTTGTCAAATTGTCCGATATTAGATCTAAGGGTTACCTAAAAGGCTTTTATAGAAGTTGGCCGAAGCTCTGATGGCTTCTGGAAATGCAACCAAAGTGGGTGCACAAGACAAAACATAACGATATTTCGCCGAAGGCAGTTGCTTCATTATATCATTACAACGGAATGTTTACTACTAGAAATCTGAGAGGGAGAGAGAGAGAGAGAGAGAGAGAGAGAGAGAGAGAGAGAGAGAGAGAGAGAGAGAGAGAGAGAGAGAGAGAGAGAGAGAGAGAGAGAGAGAGAGAGAGAGAGAGAGAGAGAGAGAGAGAGAGAGAGAGAGAGAGAGAGAGAGAGAGAGAAAGGAACCGAGAAATAGTTATGAAGGAAGCAATACGAAATGGATGCTTCTGATGAAACTAGACATGCCGACAGTCACAGAGACGATTAGAAGAAAAGAGAGCAAATCACTCACAAAGGATTGAAAACGACAAGATAACAACATAAAGCATAAAAAGTAACCATTTTAAAAGACGCAAATGTGAAAAAAAAAATGCTTTTCGATCATTTCAACTGAATTATATGAAAAATACCTCAACTAATCAACGAAAAAATGAAAGCAACATTGAAGACAGTGTCTAAGGAATCGAAATTTCTTTTATGAAAGCTTTCTCACCTTCTCCACCTCCTAACCAAATTGCTGATAAATTACTAGGAAGAGCTTTTCATAGCACTTCGGTGCTCTTAGATCTCCACGAAAGATTTATATAATTGGCACTCGAAGAAATTTTCAGAATGGAAATAATAACGTTGGAGAGTAGAGTTTTAAAGAAACGCACTAAGTAATAATCTAATTTGTTCTATATACAAAACTGTTCTGGGATTAAAAAACAAATAAATAAATAAACAGTAAAAAAAAATACCCCCCCAACCCCCCTTTGTTCTCTTTGCTGTCATTGTAAAAATGTAATGGTCTCACAAACATGTTTTGATAGAGAGAAAAACAATACATCTACGATGCAATCACGGAGATCTTTACTTCGTTAGATTTTCCTATAATTTACCAGGAATCTTATGAAAGTTGTTACATCATTCTTTTTAAGAGCACATGATGAAACATAAGTCGTTTAAACTAAAAGAAGATTCTGGGAAAAAATATAGAGGTATGTTTGTGTGTGAGGAAGGAGTGTTAAAAAAACCTAAAAATTAAAACTCAAGATTATCACTGCAGCCTCCTCCTCGTACTACTGCTGCTGCTGCTGCTACTGCTACTGCTACTACTACTACTACTACTACTACTACTACTACTACTACTACTACTACTACTACTACTACTACTACTACTACTACTACTACTACTACTACTACTACTACTTTTTCAACTCAATAGTCTCGAAACCAAAAAAAAAATCGCCTTAGAAACATGATGGGGAAAGGATAAGACAAGAAAGTAAAGCTCAGATATTTAAACAAAAAATAATATATAAAAGTTGAAGGAGAGCGAAAGGCAGAGGAGATGGCGACGCAAGCAGCAAGCTCAATCTACACTCATTGATTTAAACTAGAAACGTAAATCAATTTTAACAACGACAGCGAATACACGCAAAGTACGGCTCATCAACAGAGATAAACAAGGGATAGACAGGATACATGTACTTAAGGATGAGTCGTTCTGAAAAAGAATGAGGGGCGGAAAATGACGCAAATAAAACACGAAAGAAATCTGGTAAACAGGATTAAGACTAGTTTTAAAAGAGATAAGAGGAAAAAGAAAGAGAGAGAGAGAGAGAGAGAGAGAGAGAGAGAGAGAGAGAGAGAGAGAGGGGGGGTGTAAAAGAGAGGGAATAAAAGAAAAGGGATGAGTGAATGAAAAGGAAAAGTCTAATGATAATATCGTTTTAAGTTAAATATAATTCATAGAGTTAAGCTATTTATACTTAGAGACATGGAAAAGTTAAAAAAAAAAGATGTGAGAAAATATCTGAAAAGAGAGAGTGTGTGGTTAAAAGTGCATGAGAGTCGGGTGAGGTTTTTCATACGAGAGCAATGAACAGTTCTGAAGAAAAGAAAATTCAACAGAGGGGTAGGGAAAAAAGAGCGAGAGACAAAGAGGTAGAGATCCAGATGGAGATAGAGAGGGAGACACACGCACACACACACACATAAACACCGAAAGAGAGAGATAGAAAGGGGTTGAGGTTGAAATTGACATTGTGAAGGAAAATGCTTAGAACAGAGCGGATGGAGAAAAAATTGAGAAGAAAGTAGCTGAAAGACTAAACAAATGCAGAGTGCATGAGTCTGTGAAATGTCCACTTAAGTTTAAAAAAAAATGAAAGAAAATGAAAAAAACAAAAAAACAAAAACCAGCCGCAAATCCATGAAGGATGACTGTGACAACCTAGAGTCGAGAATGGGGCCAAGAAAAGGAATCCAAGAATTACTGAGATCTGGAGAGGCTCTCAAGCGAAAGGAGGGCCTCCCTGGCTTCCCAGCAATGAGCGCTGCATCACAATGGACTGAAAGTTACAGCAGCATCTCAATACGAGTCGGCATCGATCCCAAAAACCGTGCTTTCCATCAAAAGCCTGAGCTTTTAGCTTCAAAATGGCAGGCTTAGAAACCTCCCTCGATATCAAACAGCGTATGGCGTCCCAACTCTCGCTTCAGTTTGTAGTCCATTTTCATTACTTTACAAGCTACCATTATATCCGTTCCTACAGGACTGAGCCGTTTTGCGACACAAACCTTTTGTCCTGAGCGGGGATTTCTTTATTTGATCGAATGGATTTTGAATGTTACAGGTCCGCTGTGAATACTCAAGTCTGGATCTCAATGGAGCCAACCCAAACAGAGGGATCTAGACCGTGGGGCCCCGATTGAAAACTCTCCACGCCCACAGGGTTTGCAGTGTTATGTTCGATACAAGTCCATCGCCAGTTTTTCATATACTGTCGGAAACTTACGATGCAGAGAAATAAAGAAGAAAGAGAGAGAGAAAGAGAGAGAGAGAGAGAGAGAGAGAGAGAGAGAGAGGGAGAGAGAGATAGATAAATAGATAGATAGATGGATAGATAGAGAGAGAGAGTAAGAGAGGGAGAGAGAGAGAGAGAGAGAGAGAGAGAGAGAGAGAGAGAGAGAGAGAGAGAGAGAGAGAGAGAGAGAGAGAGACGTGGGTGCAGATAGAAGCATTGAAGGAAACAGTGAGAGTGATTGCAAAATCAATTTCTTTTAACTTTCCAAAGTGCAAAGTAGCGAAGTCGAAGAAATACCACTTACAGCTCTTACGTAATAGGACTGATAGAATAATTTTTTTCACGATTCTTCTTCCTCAGGAAAGTTAGGCCGAGACAAAAAAAGGGCAGCAAGAAAATAATGCATTAATGCCCCCCTTTTCCGCGAGAAAGTAATGCCAAGCGTGACAGCAATGAACAATGTCATTATATGATAGCGACGCCATTAAAGTGAAATGAATCATGGTTTAACTCAATTTCTGATAATGTTTATATAAACATAAACCATAGCAACAACACTAATAATAATAATAATAATAATAATAATAATAATAATAATAATAATAATAATAATAATAATAATAATAATAATAAAAAGAAGAAGAAGAAGAAGAAGAAGAAGAAGAAGAAGAAGAAGAAGAAGAAGAAGAAGAAGAAGAAGAAGAACAACAACAACAACAACAACAACAACAACAACAACAACAACAACAACAACAACATAACAGACTGACACAAAAAAACAGAAATGAAAGAGAGCAAAGGCAATATAAAATAATTATGCGCTTCAAGTCATGTGAAAAATTCGTACACTCTCAACGAGCATGACAAAAACTTGATCAGATCCTAATAATTTTTATAGTTCTTGACATTACACGTCTGTACAGACCGTCACTGAGGCACCTGTTTCAGACAGGTGTTCACGTTGAACGTCAGTCGTGCACCTAACGTCCTGACCTCTAGACCCTTCCGCACACCGTGACGCCTACGACAATCTCAAGGCGGTCATTGACGGTGTCGCATAATATCACGTTTCACGTGTCACTGCACGCAGACGTGGCGCATGCGCGGCACAGTGCCAGATCCAATCTCACAATAACTGCTAGAATCGTCTGATATAATTTCTTCACCAGTGTATTAGGCGCTTTCAATTGTCGCCCTCCAGTTGAAAGGGGGAAAAAAATCAGGCTTTGATTTATATTATGATCGAAAAATCAAGAACGGGATTTTTTTTGTTGCTGTTCGTGAAAAGTTATGGAAATATGCAGTCCGTAACGATTAAATTGTATGGGTAGGAGTTGCGTCATCCTTTGCTTGGGTGTTGAAAAGTAACTGAGAGTATCTATTTCGTTTTTATCTGAGAGAGAGGGGGAGGAAAAGAAAGAAAGAGAGGGGAGGGAGAGACTGAGAGACAGAGAGACAGAGAGAGATATGAAAAAGGCAGACAGAATGTAGGAGAGGACATTTATGCAGGAGATAGATGGATAAATAGTAATGCAGCTAGACAGATAGATAGATACATGTAGATAGACAGATTGTTAGATTGATAGGTAAATGAATATATAGACAAATAGTTTGAGGGAAGAGAGAAGAGGAAGCAGATACACGCAAAAGTCAACATTTTCATGCCTTGCAAATTATCATCTATTGAAAAGCCACTGAGTTCAAGTCAAAGATTGGTAAGTCTTAACATTAGTCTGTAATGTGCAAACCTGATGAGTTTAGCTGCGTTTCAAACATAGCTTTTAACGATTCGGGAAAGGTTTGAGGATGAAATACCTGATCTCTGATATAAAAGGTTTTAGTGCGATATACCTGATCTATGATATAAAAGGTTTTAGTGCGATATACCTAATCTGATATAACAGGTATTAGTGTGGTATAAACCTGATCTCTGGTAAAAAAAAAAAAGGTTAAAAAAGATTAAGTCTGATCTCTAATATAAAAAGTTTTACTGTGATAAACCTGATTTCCGATATAAAAGGTTTGAGCATGAAATACCTGATCTCTGATATAAAAAGGTTTTAGTGTCATATACCTGATCTGTTAAATAAAAGGTTTTAGTGTATTATACAATTGATCTCTGATATCAAAGGATTAAGTGTAATATACTAGTGATCTCTGATATAAATGGTTTTACTGTAATATACCTGATCTTTGATCAGACACTAAGACAGATCGTGCTATTAAGAGATTTACATAATACCCGAGGATACCACGTAAATAAGATAAATTAATATATCATGTAGAGTACTGATCAAGTCGGGGTAGCTTTGGAACCAAAACAATAAAATATCATTATATAATGCATTGTCTTCACCTGTAGTTTTTTTTTTATTATAATCGACGGAACGATTTTTTATTTGTTGTTGGCGCTGGAGGACAACTTTACCCATGGCTCGTAACCTCTTTAAAACGTGTTTGCCAATTTTATAGCTTTACTGATAAGCTCAAAAGCTTCTCATTGTAAATAACCTTTTCAGCCTAGGAAACATCCATTTGGAGCCCGTGCTATCTTAATTATGCTAGAAAACATTCTTTCCACACGTGATTTTCAACATCATTTTACCACCAATCTGTCCTGACTGGCAACACGCCAAGAAAAAGTTATATTTCTGCATGTTATACTAATGTGACTAACATGTTTAGAAATAAGTGTAAAAATTGTAGTTCTGGGCATGACAATTTTCCTCTTTCCACCACATCATTAGCATACTTAAAAGCATTGTAACGTTTTTGTTTATTCTTTTTTAAACCCATCAACACTAGTTAACAAATGCTCGCAGACTGAAAGAATTGAGCAAACACCAACGGACAAACCGTTTAGTTCACTTACACAACATCAGAGAAAAAAACGGTCAATCGACAACTACGATTCGGTATGAACTTACACTTTTACAAAGAAGTGAAAAAAAATTGCTTTTGCACTTCCAACGATGTTGCTTTTGTCGGGGAAAAAAAAAACCCTCGGAATTAAAAAAAAAAATACCACATTGTTGATTGTGGTCGCTACGAATCTTTCACGCATCTCTGTCGTATATTTGCATACAGACGGCAGTTTATGCAAATTTGTCTATGGCCTTGGCTGGTTATAAGTGGCATGATGATCGTGAAAACGCCTCTGCAGTATTTTATAGAAGTGCAATTCTGGAATGTTTCTGGCAGCTCCAAGCAATGATAATTATACAAATGTAATATTGAATTATCACAAAACTCTGGCTCCGTGGGGTTTTCGCTCATGATTATTTACGTTTCCAACGACAACGTGCTCTTGCTTCTAAGCCCAGTTATTAGTTGTTTCCCTTTTCATATCACGACTAGTTATAATAGCTAACATTGCAGAATCGATAACTCTAACTTTAATGGGTAATAACTGCACGGAGCACAGAATGTAACAACTTAAGTCAATACCATACAAACCAGTCTATCCATGGGCGCATTACAATGATGTGTCTGGTATCAAATCTTTTAGGTCTAAACGAAGTAGAATCAGATAACCATAGCTTGCGAGTCCCTAAAACCCATGAAATAGCAAAAAAAAAAAAAAAGAAAAAAGAAAAAGAAATAAATAAAGAAAAAGAAAAGAAAAAGGAAAAAAAAACTCCTGGGTAGAGTTAGTAATTTCAATTTTTTTTTTTCAATTTAAATTGTGATGGTGAAATTAACTATTTCGGAAATGTCTGAAATTTTCACCATCATAGTTGGCTTTCAAAGCTTCGAATTCTACTTACATGAATTATTCCCGGTAAAGAGACAGCACAACGTCAAAATAACGGTAGACTATCCAAACCTACGGTGAAATTGTAACAACCAATTCGTGTCTCAAATTTGGGGCCTCACACCATAATTATGAAGCTCCATTTTTTTTTATTTAGATGATTGGGGAGAAAAAACATATTTTTTTTAATTCATATTAAGAAAGCTCTCAACTATGCGTTTGAGTTCGAGGATAAGAATGCCAATTCGATGAAGCAATCAATGTTATATTGTTTTACTACAGTTATCAACGTATGTATGTTCTCACTTCGAAGAAATATTCTGGTGTTCAAATGCTCCAACTTCAAGGGGAAAAAAAGTGAGGAAATTTTGTCTATTTCCTTAACCAATAAATTTATCGATTTTTGTAGGGAATCGTAAGGGTCAAAAGATCTAAATTACCTAATAGCTCAGCACTATTGTGCACCTCTTACTGATATGTAAAGGTAACTTTCTCAGCTTTCTTTCTGTTTTAACCCTGTTTATGAAGTAAATGGAAAGGACCAAATTAAAACTTATGCAATGATCTGATTACATTTTAGGCTGTTTTGACCTTCCAAGATAGCGCATGTGCCGCGCATGGGCTGTACACCACCGCAATGCACGAGTGTTTATGCTTCACCTTTAAGACAGTGCAAACTTGTGGAATTACAATCCGCGATCATGTTCGGACTGACCTTTCTAGGCCGCACAAACTGCATCAAGACATGTAGGCCTCCATTCACATCAATGTTTATCTAACATTTCACTTTTCGGGGTGAATGACTAGATCAGAACTGCCATGTCGCTGTAACCCAGACCTTCCCTTTGGGTGCGGGATGATTAGTCTAGCGACGGAGTCATGACTCATTATTGTTTCTTTCCGAGCCCACCCAGGGAGCGTCGGTGGTTGCGGTATTAGAGCGTCCACCCTCATATCTGCATGAACCTTCTTGCCGGCTCGAGCCCTCCACCGTCGGCAGATGAATTTATGGCTTCATTCTTTTAGTTATGCTCTACTGGACGGGGGGGCTTAAGTTTGATACAGTGTACAGACCAGAGAAACCATTAATTTTTATGGCCGACCTATATCAACCAATCAACCAACCTAGCCTATGTATCAGTTTGCAAATCTTCAGTTATTTTCTTCGATTAAGTAGAACACGTGGATGTTAACTTTGCTAAATAAAAAAAAATTAAAATTAAAAGCTGCGCCAATTGTTGGTTTGAAAATGATTTTCACGCATGCTTTGAATCGATAAGTAGTTATCCAACAATCCAATCTCTTGACTTTGGTTAAATATATACAAAAGCTACACACATAATATGCTTCTAGGGATGTTGGAGAGGGGTGGGTGACAATCACAACCAGCATAGACCTTTATGAAACTAAAGACGATTATCTAGAGGATGAAATGTTTAAAGTGGAAGATGACGTGAAAAGCGATAAGTTGACGAGTGGTACTTAATGCTAAAACTCATCATCTCTTTGAGAAAGATGGAAAAACCTGGGAGAGGAAGGAGAAGAAGAGAATAAGAGCATATCAAACCACAGCTGTTACGGCGCTCACACTGCTCGTTCAGCGAGCGGCTGTCGCTCTTGATTCAAGTGTGACCGAAAGTCGAGGTAACGCACGAGAGCAGATAATTTTCTGAGCAAAACTTTCATAACGATATACTGGATATCAAAGAGGAGACAAATCTTGATTAGCTATAGCCATAAACATAGCGGCTGGTGATGGAAATCAAATGAAGACGGAGTTTGAGGATGACAAAATATAGAAGGGGGTTAGTAGAAGAAAAGATGGAAGGTGAGAGAGAGAGAGAGAGAAGAGAGAAAGAGAGAGAGAGAGACAGAGAGAGAGAGACAGAGAGAGACAGAGAGAGAGAGAGAGAGAGAGAGAGAGAGAGAGAGAGAGAGAGAGAGAGAGAGAGAGAGAGAGAGAGAGAGAGAGAGAGAGAGAGAGAGAGAGAGAGAGAGAGGTAAAAAATGTCAGACAAGAAGAAAAAAAACAACAAAAAAAAAAACAAATTTTGAGATTAGAAAGAGACGCAATAATAAGGAAGAGTACATAGAAATCATGAAATATGAGAACATTTATAAGACAAGAAGTGGGGCAGCAGGACAGAACCTCCAGGGAAATATCGAAAGTCTAGCGTTTCCTAATAAACCGGATTCTGTTGCTGGCGAGTGAAAGACAGCAAATCACCCGGAAGCCAGTTTGTAGAAGGAATATGATTTAAAAAAAAAAAAAAAAGGCTGAAATAAAACAAGCATGAAGCCAGAAAAAAATCGATGAAAAGCGTGGATCCACAGGAAGAAGGCACTGTGGGAACACAAGACGAGAATTGCAGAATCGTGACATCTTTATACATTCTATCAACAAAAAAAAATATATATATATATATATATATATATATATATATATATATATATAAGAAAAAAAGGAAATAAAACATTGGTTTGAATTTAGGATAAAATAATATTCTCTTTTTTGTTTATCACACATACTATTATCAATATTATTATTACAATTTGATTGTTGTTGCTGCTATTGTATAATAATAGTAATAACGTTCACAGCAACAACAATAATAAGAATGATGATGATAATAATAATAATAATAATAATAATAATAATAATAATAATAATAATAATAATAATAATAATAATAATAATAATAATAATAATAAAATTAATAATAATCATCACATCATACTATATTTTTATAGTGATCAATGGAACTTAAGGTTTTGTTACTGAAGTTAAGACTTTTGAAGTCTGGAAGCAAATTAGCCTTAAAAAAAATTGAATCAGCAAAAACTATGACGTATTTGCAAACTTTCGTAAAAGTAAATAATGGCGGAAAAAAAAAAAACCAGGATTGAATTAAATTTATACTCTGTCCATCAATTCACATTTCTTTTTCTTTCAAAAATATGCATCGAAATCGTGTCAAAATAAAAATAAAATATACTAAACGATAGGTATCATTTGGATGAAAAATTGTATCTTAATTGTATGAAATGTTCTCGCATAGAGACCAGTACATGTTCAGTTGGACGTGGAACAAACAAATTAAAAAAAAAATTTCGATATGAGATGTCGCCAACATTAAAATGAGCCAAAACAGAAAAAAAACCAAAAAACTGAACACTTGCCTGAAAAAAAAAAATGCCAGTGATCCCTTGAGATCAAGCGGCAAAAAAAATAGGAAAAATCAAATAGGAAAAATGTAGAAGGAGAAAAAGCAAGACAACATTAACAGAAGAAAGCAAAAAAAAAAAAAAAAAAAAAGCCAGTTCTCTAACGTCCTATTCATTATGAAGTAAAAGATATGGATTTTAATTTTCTCACGACCTCACCAAAGGGGAAAAAAAATTCTAGGCGCCTCTAATGTTTGCTCATTTGTCCCAGCAGCCTTTCTAAACACTTCCATCTTCCTCAAGCTCTGTTTATCTTTGTAGTTAATATTCTAACGAGCGGCGCGCAGAGAGAAAAAGAAAAGAAAAGTACGTGTAGTTGGAGACAGAGAAGACGAAGACTAGAGTCAAAAAGAACGACAACCAAAAGTGATCATTGAGAAGTCATTTTAACCATTAAATTTATAAATATAAAAGAGACACTGGTGTATAAATACGAGCGCCATAAAAAATAAGAAAGGCAAGAAAGTAGTATAAAACTGCTCCATCGAGCTCTTGTTTGATAAGCTTGAACAGGGCAAGAGACTTTTTACTTCTTGATTTCCCTTATAAAATTTTTACAAAAAAAAAAAAAAAAAAAAAAATAAGGTTCTCCGAACGTTATTAACAATTTTTCTCATGATTGTAAAAGCATCTCATCCTCAGGGTAAATTTTTAAAATTACCCTTAAGTTGCAGTAAGTCTAATAAGTTTGATTGGAAACTAATCGAAAGCAACGAACCACACGACGTTTTATGACAAATAAGAACAGTTTTTAATGAAGGCACCCAATTGAGAGTAAATTTTCTTGAAGGGTTTTTAAGTCATTACCATGACTTAAGATAAAAAAACAAAACAAAACAAAAAAACTCTTCATCACAAAAAAATTATAATCCATGGTTAAACACAGCGTATGATTTCCTTTAATAAAAGCGTACACACACATACATGAAACATTTATACACAGCAAATATTAACAAAGTTTTAAAAAACACAGATAGTTGGGGATGTCCGTAAAATAATGTGTATGAAACAAACGTAAGGGACAGAAAACGTGCCCCAACTCGTACCTTAGAAGCATCGCAACTTGTACATGTGCTTTCTGCAGATCTATCCCAAGACCTCCATTACTCTTCCTACCATGCTGACAATGTCTATAAAGACAGAAGTCATTGTGTTGGTCACAAATATCGATTGGAGCCCCCAACATAAAGAAAACCCGAAGTCTCACAAGATCGGGGGTACAGTACATTGTTAGTGGCATAGCGCTGTGTGAGTGATTAATATCAAACTAGTCTTGCTATAGCAACCACAAACAGATGGCAAGGAAAGCAACTCCTTTAAAATATTTTATTTATTTTTTTTTTAAGGGGAAGGGATAAGGTACGTTAAAATGACTTGAGAAATGGATTAAATTCGGAGCAAAACCAAATTACTTGCCAAAACATGATTCGAAGTGAGTGAAGAAAAATAACAACAACTTTCTTCCATTCCTCAAATGAAGAGATTTCCAGTTGGAATCAATTTTTTATAAAGATTTTCCACAGAAGAATTAACACATCAGCCACCAACTAAGTATCCGATTATTTCTCAAGATTTCCAAAATGCGACTGAGTCATGTATTATAACTATTCTCAGTAGGATCATATATGGTTATTAACAAGGGTAGGATCCGATTTCTAATATTCGGACTGGATAGTATAATTATTGTGACTATTTTCGTTAGGTTTACACGTGATTATTAGCAAGCAAGGCATCCGTGGCACCTTTGCATAATGGATAGATAAATCACACACTCTCACAATATCAATAGATTCTGAAGAAAACATCTAATGAGCTCTGCAGAGTTGAGAATCCGCGACCAGTAATCGAATTCGTTATGGAAAGACACGAGGGAAGTGAGCAAAACGGGGGAATTAAAGTGATCATGAGAGAAAAACCTGCTAAAACAACGGTAGCATGGGTCCTTCATGAAATTTACATTTTTAACCTTGTCCTTGGGACCTAATTCGGATGAGTGACGCGCACTCAAGCACATCAGTAGTGATATATTTGCTTATCCTGCAGTTAAGCATTATTCGACAGCTTAATGTCAGCAGGAAACACGCTACAGCTTTTTACAAATGCTCTATTATCTGCCTGTCTGATTGGCTGGCTCCGTTTTTCTCCTTTTGTTTACACCTCTCTCTCTTCTCTCTGTCTCTATCTTTCTATTTTTATCTCCTCATGTCTGACAGTCTCTACTAGGTCTCTGCATCTTTAATTGTCCCTCTCATTCGTATTTCTATATCTGTCTCTCTCACTCTGTCTTCCTCCATTGAGAAACCATTTTCATCCCTTACCAACTGTTACAAGCGACCGCCCACAGGGGGTGGAATGACAACGCATTAATTCAAGACTGATTATGCATAGCAGGAACCTTATGCACAAAATGTTTTCTCTTGGTAAAGTTTTGAACTTGGACTGTGCATACTGACAACCCTCACATAGATGAAGAACTCACAGCCAGTGCAGTAGCTATACCTTTCAGAATAATCATGAGCGTGAGCCTGTTTTTGTCTCTTAGTGGGGAATGTAGGACAAGAATCAATTCAACACAATGGCTTCATTATATATATACAGCCCCCCCCTCTCTCTCTCTCTCTCTCTCTCTCTCTCTCTCTCGATGATGATGATGATGATGACTTTACAGATTGAGTATGGTGCTAACACAGCCTATAGTTTAATTGGCAATGAAAAGGCTCCGAGTTCTCTCCTGGCTGGATCAACAGGGGGTAGCGAGGTTGGATCCAGGCTATCTTTTTCCTTTGTGAAGGACAGCCCGTGTCTACATGTACGCACAAGATTCTCAGAAATTCAGGAAATACCAAGCTAAATAAAGAGCTACCTTCGTATTTAACTGGATAGATGTAATACCTTACACAATCGATCCCTATCGTGCAAAACATAAAAATCTGTAGGGCAATGTATGCCAAGAAAAGAAAGGAAATTTATGGTAAACAAAAAATTCAAGCTCACAATTTTCTTGGGAGAAAATGAATTCAATTATCAGAAATGACAGGCTGTATAAGACGTTAAAGGTAATGTGATATTATTTTTAGATAGTTAAAACAATTTTAATGAACAGCACAGTTTGCTTTCATTTACTTTGACAACCACGTTCTTACATTGATAACAGTTGCAGGATCATGCTATAGAATTCGATCATTGATTGATAAAGAATAATAACAGAATTATATCTAACAAAATTAACAATGATTAAACCAGTACAATCTGTAAAAGCAAGAGCAATACAAATCTAGGAATTAAAAACGTACAGTGGATGACACACAATTTAATTACTAACACCACGAACGAAGAAAAAAAAAGTAATTATAGATTTTGTTTGCTGACTTGTTTTCATATGCACTAACAGCGTGATATAGCGATATTAATCTGTTCATGCACTTCGAGTTTAACAGTTTTTAGAATAGCTCCTCTAAAAATAATGTGATGATAACAATCTCAGTTTTCACAGCCGTTTTAACAGATTTTAAAAAAGCTCTTATAAAAATATTTGCGATGATAATAATCTCAGTTTTCACAGCCCTTCGTCCGCAGTGACCAATGACATTCTAACTTTTTCATTCATCGACTGTTGACTTTCACACTCATTCATACTCGATTTGAAACACGCAACATGTCCAGATTTATATCAGGCTCAGGGCTAATGACATGGGTGGATCAAACGGTGGTCCAAGCGACAGCTAGACCATCTATTATAGATCGTTGCCAAACAATACAACAGCCCGAGCCATTAGGCCGTGAGTGACCACTCCAGCCGCCTCGTTTCATCAACAAACACAGGACAGAGAGAGAGAGAGAGAGAGAGAGAGAGAGAGAGAGAGAGAGAGAGAGAGAGAGAGAGAGAGAGAGAGAGAGAGAGAGAGAGAGAGAGAGAGAGAGAGAGAGAGATGACCACAGAAGAATTTCCCTGATGAAAGCCAGCATTGTTGGTCTAAGTCTATCTCGAGAGAAGGGCTTGGACCCTCGAGAATTCCACCACAAATAATGCATTGAAGCTTTTAGACAAAACTCGGAAACTGAGAAGAGAGTGTAGGGGAAAGGAATAATTGATCGCGCTGGTTAAATCACTCATTTGTTTGGGGAAAACGCTTTATTTACACGGCTATTGGGAGATCTTTTATGCTGAGCTGTGGCAATTAATGGTGGTGAGCGGGTCAAGGTCGCGAGTTCTGGGGCGCTGTAACCGCGGTATATTACTAGCTGGTTTGTTTTCCTTCCATTGTCCGAGACAAATGGTCGCAACAACACTCAATCTGTGTGGCATGGCACCATTTAGTAGTTAACATAGACGTTGGACTACTGATCCTACTCGCATAATCCCAAATGGATGAAGTAATGAACTTGACATGTATCATTGCTTTCATTCTCCTGATTTGAAATTCCCGCTAAATGGCGTCATATCTCTTTTTTTACACCTCATTATAATAATTATACTAAGAAATCCAAATGTGAGAAAAAAAGAAAGCTAGATTTCAACATCTTGTGACAGCGACAAATTCAAGTTCAAAGATCATCTAAGAATTATGAAGTAAAGTGGAAAAGTAGAATTAAGTTATGCGTTATAAAGAAGCCTTCTCAAGTTTGCAGTAACTAGCAAATATGGAGAACCAAAAAGTTATAATTATGGCATCCTTGACTTTATTCATCAAGAAACTAAACAGTGACAAAAAAATCAAATCAAGCATGCCGCGAAGATATGATGACAGAGCGAAGTTTTAGGATTTTGAAACAGAAGCAAAATCAAAATTGTTTGATAAAACAGCATAGACAGCAACTTTAAATGACCGTTACGTGTAATCGAATTATGCATCCAGCCATGTAATCATCCCAGCTCTGTCCATGGTAAAGCTCCGTGCACACTGGTTAGTGTCATCATCACATATGGTTTCACTGATTCGAAACGCAAAATTAACCGCATCAGCATTGGCACAGACGGGAAGGGAAGTGGAACCACGACAAGACGATTAAAACAACAATAGGAATATATATTTAAAGGTTGATACGTTTTAAAACGGTAGAAAAGTGGAAAAGGAAAAAAAAGACTCAAGAGTTACATCCACAAAATGCTGCATCATGATTTCAATTTCTTTTTATCAAACTAGAAAACCAATATTATACCGAAGAAACAAAGAAACACGAGATGAGAGCAAAAAAAAAAAAAATGTAAAGCAGTCACCAACTAGAACTCAAGTAAGACAATGAACTAAGAAAAGCAATTATATTAGATATAGCCGACGTTTCGCTTTATTAGCTTTGTCGGTAAGTACACAAAACACAGGAGATTTTGTAGCGATTTTTCTGTTGAGTTTTTTGTCTCCTAAGTTTCCCCACAGAATTACACCGGAGACACTGGTTTATCATCAAGCTCAAGATAGGGCTGAATGGATAGATTCCGAGCCCACCATTGAATGGTCCCTGTCTTGGAGCGAACGCCCAACCAACTGAACCACTAGTTCAAGTGACAAGACATACCCGATCGACTTTTGCAGTAAGGGTCTACACAATCTACGTAAAGATTATTTTTAGGCACTTTATGAATGATTATCCGACAGTTTTCAGGCACGACAGAGCTGAAAAGACAAGACTCTATACTCACTAACCGAATTTATGAAGACAGGATCGATGGTTAAAAGGAAAACATTTTGTGAATAAACCTGTATGTTATCCAGAATAAAATGGGGTTTCTGATCAAACTGTCCATAACCATCGTGCATAACTCTTTGCTCATTAATAGTTTTTTAAAAAAATGTGAATGCCGTCAATATCTTCAATTCTTGAAAGAGTCACAGCTAACAAAGGAAACCGAACCTTAAAACCAGCTATCAGGCTCGATTCTTTCGAATCGTCTCGTTAACCAGGTTTCAAAACCCAATAACGAATAAAAAGCGCTCAGCAACGATTGCAACAGATCTGAAGATTGCTATTAAAATAAAAGAATAGAGGTTAGATTAAAACATAAAGAAACGAACTGTTGACACACACACAGAGAGAGAGAGAGAGAGAGAGAGAGAGAGAGAGAGAGAGAGAGAGAGAGAGAGAGAGAGAGATATCTTTGAAGCTCACTCGCTAAGAGTGAGGCCCTGTATAACCAATTAAAATAGCGACTTTTCGATGAGAGAAAAGACAAATTAAAAAAAAATAAACTTTCATTTTCACCTACGTTTCTTTCACTACCTGTTGTTATATGAGCTAAACATGAATACCTGTCTTGTAAAGTCTCCCTACAGTAGTCCGGAAATATAACCCAAGAGGTTCACACAGGTAAAGGAAACGTGTCAAAAAATAAAGAGAGCGAATCAGAGACAGGGAAATACCAATATGACACAAAGAGAGGGAAATAGAGATCCTTAAAAATGGCCGTGGGAAAATGAAGAAAGGTATGAAACGCTTAACCAATAGAATAAAAGAAAAAAAAATATTGATTCAAGTTATAAAGCAATGGCTCTAGTCTCAAGGTTACATTAAGACATCTAACCGTACGTGCTTACAGAGAAATGTAAGACAAGGTACAAGGTGACCGGCCTCTTACCATATTATGAAAATGGCAACGTATAATGTTTATAAATTCATCTGAAAAAAAAAAAAAAGAAAAAGAACTTTTTGAAACTGTTTTTTTCCCCTTTCTATTTTTAACCATTGTTTGAATATGAACGGGGTGTCTTGTGTTCTTTTTTCTTCAGTAAATCAGATTGAATCGCTGTAGTGGGGAAAAGATAGAACAGATTTTCAGAGAGAGAGAGAGAGAGAGAGAGAGAGAGAGAGAGAGAGAGAGCGAGAGAGTGAGAGGGATAGGGGGGGGAAGACGAGGAAGAAGAAGAAGAAGAAGAAGAAGAAGAAGAAGATAAAAACTAAAATAAGTTCGAAACAAACAGAAGAAAGGAGGAACTAGGGAGCAAGAGAGAGAGAGAGAGAGAGAGAGAGAGAGAGAGAGAGAGAGAGAGAGAGAGAGAGAGAGAGAGAGAGAGAGAGAGAGAGAGAGAGAGAGAGAGAGAGAGCCAGAAAAGGCCCTCCAAAGCCCCTAGAGCGATCTAAGTCAACCGAAAGTGTCAACTGACCAGGGCCAACACACATTCTCCCCGGAGCAGAGATGTTAACGTGTTAGCTGGGCTTTCAGCGCGCCACAAGACAGTGGTCCTAGGGCCAGGACAGTCTGGAGCCGACTCAAGCTTGGGGCAGCGATCACATACGGATGCGGAATCTCTCTCTCTTTCACACACACACACACACACTCTCTCTCTCATTCCCCCTCTCTCACTATTTGTTTGTCCATCTATCTCTCCCTTTCACTCTTTATTCTCCCTCATATTCTTTAGCAAGTATAAAAGAAGAGTATAATTTAAAATATAATGCTGTTGAACCTATCTTTCTCCTCTTTTTTTTTAAAACAACCATTACTGTAGAATCTAACACTGAACATTTTGACGTGGGGTTTTCCCCCTAAGTCCCAGCTTGCATAAGATGGGTCGCAGTTTTCAAACTTTAAAATGCAAAAAAAAAAAACTTGAAGCAATAGTCACATTTCACATTTCTAATACACGCTAAAACTCAATTTCTTGATTTTTCTTTTCTTTTTTTTTTTTTTTGTTGCCCTAAGAAATAGTCATATATAACACTTAAGACACACAATAAAGTTCAATTTATTAATATATTTTTTGTTTGTTTTTGTCTTTCATAATTTATACTTCTTTAACCCTTACCCAAGCATCTGTACTATCTAAAGTGCCGTTCTTCATCAAATTGAGTGAAGAATCGACCCTCTAATCAATATTTCAAATCCCAGGTAGGCTCGAGATGTCGTGCTCAAATCTACTAACCATCTGACTGGATTGTTGTGCAGTCCCAGATGACGACCAGATGTCTCTCTCTCTCTCTCTCTCTCTCTCTCTCTCTCTCTCTCTCTCTCTCTCTCTCTCTCTCTCTCTCTCTCTCTCTCTCTCTCTCTCTCTCTCTCTCCTTTCTCGAATAACCCATGTTTATCATATAGACAGTTAGAAAGGTCACATGAATTAATGACATTCCACGCACTTATTGCGCCACTCTTACTCAAATGAGATTTATTTTTCCACGGAGTGTCAGATTGGAATGGAAGTAGACGCTCACTGGATCAATTGTACATTCTTGTCCAAATATCATCTTTTATTGGACAAAACTTGCCTCAACCGTAGAAGCAAATAACAGATCGCAACTTGTGATTGAGATTGACATGCTGATTATCGATTCTCCACAAAAACTAAACAAAGGCAATGAAAGAATGAAGATTAAAGGACGATTCCCGGGTGAAGTTGGTATGTGACAATTTACAACTGATATTACTGCATCAAGATAAGACAGATTTAAAGCTATAATGGAGAAAAGAGACAAAAGGCAAGGGAAAATAGAGAGATAGATAGATAGATAGATAGATAGATAGAGAGAGAGAGAGAGAGATGAACAAAAAATTATATGGAGAGAGCAGAGAACGATAGAGTGAGAAAGAGAGATAGTGAGATGGTTGTGGTTAGGTTCAGATGAAATATGAGTCAGGAGCTGTGGGAGCGGTCGTGTGATAGGATAAATTAAAAAAATCATTCGATGAACTTGAGTGAGTGCATATGATGCTTTTTGCGTGGAAAAAACCCATAAAAAACAACAACAAAGAAACAAAAAACCCACCCTAAGCCGTGCAATTGAATATTATATAATAGTATATAATACATATATATATATATATATATATATATATATATATATATATATATATATATATATACCAAAGGTTAACGATCGCCTAGTCACTTACCTTTTTCTCTCTCCTATTTTATCATTGAGTACCCCGGTACTTTGCGACGCCCTTTGAAGATGCTGTCTTAATAATTATAATATAATTATATTAACTAGGAAATGATAAAACTTATTACCAAATATTCTCGGATGAACATCGTGTTCTGTTTAACGCTTTACTTCTCATTAACCCAAAAGTGGCTACGATCAGGTGCATGTCTGCACACTAAGTTTACAGAAAACCATATTATTACTGCTGTCACTGCCATGCAATAATCGTCAATTGATGTTGTTTAGATGCCGAGAAATGCAGCGCTTGTATCATAGGTATACTGAAAGTTACAGCTACAGAAACTCAAGACTAACACCAGTCTTGTAATCACCAGGTTTACTTGCACCTTCCCCCCCCCCCCCCTCATGACACATCAATATGCCGTCAGTGCAGTGAGTGTGTACATTGAGCGCACGTGCGTCGACCTTCACTACTCAAGGTACTTGAGAGAAGAGGGCTCTAGAGGAGGGCAATGAACGTTCAAGTTGGAGACGAGGTGAGCCAAGTGAAGCGGGAGAGGACGGTTGATTGGAACAGTTTGGATAGAAGGTGTGAAGGATGGTGGAGGACGCGAGAACGACTGCTCTTGAACTCTGTTTACATTTTAAAACAAAATGTTGCGGGTTAAGTTTAGAGCGACGTTAGAAGCAAAAGAGAGGCAAACAAACGATCAGTTAAACATTTGTAGAAAAAAAACACTCTGATCCTACAGCCTCCGATGCTCTTGGAGGATTCGTTTGTCTGTTGTTCGGTACAATCTGTTCGCAACACGGGTGGTCTTCTGTCTTTTCGCACATTAAATTTAAGTTACTATGCATGTGAGGCCAGACTGACCTGAAAAGAATGAGGCCCATAACTCAGCCAGTAGACCAATGCTCCAAGAAGGAAATAAAAAGAGTCAAGAAGAAAGAGAATATGCAGACCATATGGTGAGATGAAAGGGAAATAAGAGCTGACTCGGAATGTTTTTCAAGAAAACAGCGGCTGACACAAATGCATAATGACTACAGAAATACAATAGTGCAAGGTAAGGGAACAAAAAGAATGATAAAAACAAAAGAGCCCTCTATGTGTGTGTGTGTGTGTGTGTTGGGTAGGCGCAGATGAAATATATTTAGACCGATATTGCAGGTAGGCCTCATCTCAAAACGCTCAGACATAACATGAGAATAATTGATTTCGAGTTTAAACTTGAAACTAATATGAAGCCTTAATGTAATTAAATTTAATCAGTCTTAAAAAACATGTGAGCGGTAAAAGAAAAGAAAAACTATTTAAAAATCCATGCATAATATTTAGAGGAGGAAAAACAAAAATGAGGAAGGGAGGAGAGCAGACACGCAGCGGGGAAGACCTGGGGATTAGAGGGAATGAGTTTAATAAAGAGTTGCTCGCTGAGGGCAAAGCCCCCTTCTAATGGGATGGGGTAGAATAACCCGACAGGCCTGGCCAACAATTTAGAAACTTGGGGAAAGTAAAGCCAGCTTGTATCGTTAGAACAGGCTACTTAGTCGGGGCTAAAAGTTTTGAAAGTTACGTAAGTTCATCTGCGCTGAGTGATTGAGTTTAGCCTGTATCGGTTCCAAATGAAAGAGAAAAGAGAAAAACAGTGTGAGTGAACTTTTGCTAGGTACGCGGTGTCCTTGTTTTGCTCCGCGTTTGCTTACGCTGCGTTGTATTTATCTAAACATCTGAACGCATTGTCGAGAGGGAGGGAGGGAGAGAGAGAAAGATGCAACAAAAGAGGGGGGAGAGAGAGAAAGGGAAAGAGGAAAAGAAGGAAGGGAAAAACACAGAGAGAGCTAGACATAGAGAGTGTGTGAGAGAGAGAGAGAAGAGAGAGAGAGAGAGAGAGAGAGAGAGAGAGAGAGAGAGAGAGAGAGAGAGAGAGAGAGAGAGAGAGAGAGAGAGAGAGAGAGAGAGAGAGATTCGGGCAGTACTAGTGCAATGAGTATGACATTAAACTGCAAGCTAATTTATACCGAGGGAGATGGAATGCCATTTTGTGAAATCAATCTCCAGAATCAGACATTTGAGAAAGCAACACTACTTTATCATTTTGCCCTTATTTTGCGACAGAAAGAATTCCACCTATCTACGCACTTTTCCCACGAGATAAAAGTACAAAGCTACTCTTATGATGTCCATGTAGGCAAGAAGCCTGCCTGCATACAATTTATGCTGTGATGTAATTATCTCTTCGAACATTCCATTCTCTCCTCTCCACCCTCCCAAGGCGTACCTTGGTCAGGTTTTTGTTTGCTTTTATTACTCCCCATCGCTCGCTGCTTTTCTTTTTCGCTACACCATCGTATTCATAATGATAATCTGAACATGAACACAGAAGTAAGAATAATATTACAGAGGCAAAGTCTAGACTAGGGCGCCAGTTGTGTGAGCTCTGTCACAGCTCTCGTTTCTTTATAAGCGCGAATCATTCACAAGGAGCTTTTATAAAATACATCCTCTCCGCGATTATTGTCTAACGATATTTATCGGCGATTTTGCATTGCGATGAAATATAAAAAGGAATGAAAAGAACCCTCAGTGGTATGAGTAGTGGAGGAAAAAAGATGGGTGTGTGTGTGTGGAGGGGGGGGGGGAGGCGCTCTATTTATCTCAGTGTCTGCGTAAGTGTCTCGATCCCTCTGGTGCTGACTCTATGTAGATCTAAATTATATCTGATGTGTAACTGATTCTCTCTCTCCCCCTTCTCCCTCCAATAGATGGGCAAAAAATTCATACTAAGAGGACAATTTGGTAATACAGTAAACAAACAACCTAATTTAAACGAAAAGTCTATACTTTCAATTAGTACTTGTTTTTTTTTCCTTTATTTGAAACATAGTAACCGTAATTATAGAGTGAAGTGCGTGTTCCTTCTATGCGTTCTCTCTCTCTCTCTCTCTCTCTCTCTCTCTCTCTCTCTCTCTCTCTCTCTCTGCCCCTTCTCTCTTTCGGTTGAATGTTAGAAATTGAAAAGTGAAAATCACCAAATATTTTTTGTCCACAACTACATCTGATGTAAGTAGAGACACAGAGGAGAGGAGGAAAAAAAAAGGGGGGGGGGGATGAGAAATGTGAACAGAATAGGGAGAAAGACAGTGAGACAAAGACGAAGAAAGATAGAGAGTTAGAGAGCGAAAGAGAGAGAGAGAGAGAGAGAGAGAGAGAGAGAGAGAGAGAGTCTTCTGAGACTTGAACAAATGAATGAGAGAGTAAGCCACGCGTTCAATCCTTATAACGTTTCCGGTGCATGAAAGACAGAAAGTAAGACCTTCCATGCATAGCATCTGTCTAAATAATAATAGGCGTAAAAAACATTAGACGAGGAATTTTAGTTTTCATCCTCTCTTAACCGCCACTCTGTCGGGTTTGTGCGTGTTCCCAATGCAAAGACGGAAAGTATGAGCACAAAAAAAACAAAACAAAAAAACTCGAATCTCCAAACAAGTCTATGAATTTAAAGAAAACAAAAAAGATTTCACCCATCTGGAAGCATAACCTACCTATGGTGCTCACAATTCTCAAGGTGTTGCAAGGAAGAGGAAGTATACGATAATTTTCTAAGCCTGCACGCGCACTCATCAAAGCTATGTTTACTTTTCCTGGCCTTTACACCCCCCCCCCCCCCCCAATACTTTTCCAGCTACACCTGATGTGAGCAAAGAAGGTAAGAGCTATTTGTGTGTATATACCTTAAGTTTGGATTCCCACTTACATTTTCAAGTTCAGTTTCGAATTTCTTAAATCCCGTTGGGACTAGCAATCAGAATTAGATTAACAAATATCTAGTGACTATACCATTAATCTACGCCTCCTATCTGGGTCTCACTTCATGAATCACATTCACAATAATGATTTTGTCCTGTGGTGTAGCAATGTTAGTCTACAGGAAGGTCCCCTGGAGTTACTAACACTAAGGTGAATAGGTGAGAACAATCGAGGAGAGAGCGAGCTTATTTTTACCTTATCTATTTTTATGATGGACGGGAGAGGGCATGGGAAGGGTCCGCGTTCTCTGATAGAAAAAGCACTTCAGTGACGGTAGGCTAAAGAACTGCCAGAGGAGATAGATAGATTGTCAGAGAAAGAGATAGAGGGAGAGAGAGAAAGAGGGGGGGGGGGGAAGAGAGAGAGAGAGAAAGAGAGACAAGTTAAACTGGGTTAGGGAGGAGCTAGAAAAGCAGCAGCGGCAGCAAATAATGAAGGAGGAGGAAACGGAGAGGAAGAAGAAGACGAAGGAGCGAAAAAGGAGGAAGAGGAGGAGGAGAAGAAGTTAGATAAGTGTGATGAAGAAAGAGAGATAGAGATAGAAAGATACATTGATAGATCGATAGATACAGAGAGAGAGAGAGAGAGAGAGAGAGAGAGGTTGAGAGGATGCGGGAGAAGTGAGGAACAGGAGAGGCTACAAAAGATTATTGAAAATAATATAACCCAGATTAAAATCTTACATGATGTCACTCCCACTTTTAACTTCCGACCTCTCGATCCCACTCGGCTAGTCTCGCTCTAGATTGTGAATGGGAAAGGGATAGGATCTTGGCCTTTTAAAATATTATTCACTATTTTATGTTTGAGTTGATTCTGTTATCAACCCCCCCCCCCCCTCTCCTCTTTTCCTTTCGCATGGACTGAGGTGAGAAAAATCCCATCCCATGGATGGAATTCGAGAGAACAAAGAAATTGAAAGATGAAATGAAATTACTTTGTTTCCTTAATCGAGTTGCTGCGTGTGATTTTTTTTTTAATTTTGAAAGCACCATAGATCTAGATCTAGATAATTAAGAGTTTAGCCCGTCTTACCTCTATAAGAACTATGTTTTAAGTGATGATCCTTTCCTGTGGTAAGCGTGGAACATGTAACACATCCAATTAAATCCACTGCTTCGAACAACACACTTGTCAATATGTAGACTGTTGGACTAATCTAGATCTAGATCTAGATCTGAGAATCTAGATCTTAGACATTATTCGTTGCATCTGATATACATCTAGATCTAGACTGGCTAGACCTAAAACGCACAGGCTTAAACATCTGCTCATGTTGGTTTAAAAATAATTATGAATTTCACAATCTTGAGTCTAGCCTAAATGGGCCTATTTAATCAATAAAGATTTGAACCTAAGATTTATTATAGTCTCACTGAGTATTAGATCTAGATCTATGTACCGGTAGCCCTGTCAAATAAATTTTATCTTAAGGCAGTCTTCGTTGACAGTACAGTATCTTGATAACAAAGGCTGTGACTCAACAACTCCATGAATGAGTATTTTTTTTTTTTTTACTTTTTTCTCATTTACTTTTTTTTTCTAGTTCATTGGCCTCGGATGCTCTGCTAAAAATAGGATAAAAGAATTAAGAAATCCAGGCACGTCTTATATAGATTCTAGATCCGAATCCAGGATTCTAACAGAGTAGCATGCAGTGTATTGCTCTAAATCCATGTCTTATCAATTTCAATTTCCAGAGTGAACAGACTCTGAATGGCGTGAATGCAGTCTCCACGCTTCCAGCGACTTGAACGCACACTCGTGGGTTGCCCTCCCCCTCTACGCCTGTATGCGCTGGGATTGCCACTGTGGCTGCTTGTCTTGCCGGTCAGACGGACTGAAACTTACCGTGAGAGAGGCGGGAGGGGAAACCGCTTGAGCTTGGGTCGTGTGATGGTGGTAGAGGTGGTAGAGGTCTGTGGTGCCACTGCTGTTGTCGCCACAACATCGCCCGCTGCTAGTAACCTCTGTGTCAACTCTTTAGACAGCCTAGCCCCCTACCCCCTCCCTCCCTTCTCCGCTCACCACGGCACCATGATCATGATGTATACAAAGAGGCCATGTGCGTCAATACACTTTGGGTCTCTTCCCTAGGCGGGCCTATTGAAGTAGTAAAAAAAAATTAAATGAAAACTGATCTTCTTACTCCTTAGAGATATGCAATAGACAAAGAAACTAAACTAAAGATTACGTCTAAGGTTTTGGGTACACGGTAAAAAAACAAGTTTGTGAGGGTTTCTTTGATGACGTAATAACCCCCCCCCACTAAGTTACAACATATACAGACCCATCTCCCTTGAGTCTTCAGTAAGAAAATACAGTCCCGAAGAAGAAAGAGAGAGCTAGAGAGGGAGAACGAAATATAAATACTGCCAAATTGTTAAACTACACTGAAAACATCTACCTACACACGGACCAGTAGTGAGACTTAGGTCACTGGCTGACCATACTGTCGCGACTGGTTAGTCACTAGCTGACCATCCAAGCAAGAATATCAAAGTGGATCCGCTGGCCATTGTCCAGGGACGCTCTCAGTATTGTGAAACGGGAAGCGATATAGTCCGACAAGTGGGAGAGAGAGAGAGAGAGAGAGAGAGAGAGAGAGAGAGAGAGAGAGAGAGAGAGAGAGAGAGAGAGAGAGAGAGAGAGAGAGAGAGAGAGAGAGAGAGAGAGAGAGAGAGAGAGAGAGAGAGAGAGAGAGAGAGAGAGAGAGAGAGAGAGAGAGAGAGAGAGAGAGAGAGAGAGAGCGAGAGAGAGAGAGAGAGAGAGAGAGAGAGAGAGAGAGAGAGAGAGAGAGAGAGAGAGAGAGAGCGAGAGAGAGAGAGAGAGAGAGAGAGAGAGAGAGAGAGAGAGAGAGAAAGAGAGAGCGAGAGAGAGAGAGAGAGAGCGAGAGAGAGAGAAAGAGAGAGCGAGAGAGAAATATGATGCAAAGCGTGGAAAAGGAGAAAGTCTGGATCACATCAAAATCCTCCATAATTTCAAATCTCCCGAAGGCCCACTTTTTTTTCGTGGGCTTGATTCTCACAACGTTGATAGGTGAGTTTAGAATCTTATCTTTTTAATTCTGCCCGCACGATGAGGTCTTTAATGAAGTTTTATATTCCTGAGATGGTCGTTTTGTCGACAGACTATATCAAAGAAAAAAACAAAACAAAAGAAACTCAGCTGCACCCAGACCAGACACGAAAATGACGTGCGAAATGAAATTAACACCTTATTTCTCTATAAGATGTCTCTATCTTTTTCGATAAATTCTGATAAGATGTATAAAAAAAAGGCAATGAAAAATTGCATTCAAGAAACACCGCAGCCGTTTTTCCGTATAAATCTATGAGTAACAAAGGAACGAGAAGAGTAAAATCGGAAATTTGAGGGGAAAAATCTGCAAGTTGCTGAAAAGTTGAGGGGGAGAAAAGTGAACAAGGGAAAGGGGAAGGATAAAGAAAAAAAAATATAGACTCGGGCTAGGGACGCAGAGTCAGCATTTCGTCACACAAAGACGAGTGGTCACGCCGGGTCACGCTAGGAGACAGTGACCGCCAACCTGTAGACATTCAGTGGCGAGCGATTCAACCTAACCACTCCGGAATTCCCCTTTAGTCTGCGACTGCTGTGGTCCTGGCCAGGGACAAAGAGAAACTGACATTAAAATTCTCATTTCTTGCTCCCTTTTTTCCCATTCCTTTAAACAGAAAACACAGGAATGTTTGTGGAGGCTGGATTTATGTGCTCATGTATTAAATGAGTGGTAATAAATCTTCTCTTTCTCCCCCTCCTCCTCCTCTTCTTCTTCTTCTTTATCGTCCTCGTCCTCCGTCAA
The DNA here is from genome assembly GCA_033675545.1 of Elysia crispata. Classification (NCBI taxonomy): domain Eukaryota; kingdom Metazoa; phylum Mollusca; class Gastropoda; family Plakobranchidae; genus Elysia; species Elysia crispata. The sequence goes on from JAWDGP010006450.1 coordinate 825,830, forward strand.
ATCTCTACATTCAATCTCTCTCACCTTTTGTAATTATCTTCAGTGTAAACTTTTTATCGTTACCATCATTGCCACATGCACTTTCTAATCATTATTTTGATCAGTCCCATGAATAAACCCCATATCAATCCTTCCATAATTTATCAAGTTGAGGACAAACAATGAACAAGCATAACGTTGACAGATTTACAGGCCTATGACATTACTTTGTTTTGTCTTGTCAGACATAGAACACCTAGTACTAACAATTTCTCTATGTTTTGAACCACTGCAGCTGCACCTCGTTCTGTTTGTCGTTATCTCACCACATATTTTCACTCTTGTATACACAGAGACGCGCCGCAGCTGAATCACGCGGCTAATAGTAATAGCAACCTCTAGGCCAGCTGTAGACGCACAGAATCGATCGAATCAGAGCGAGGGACGTGAAAAAAAGGGGGAACGTTTCTCCGTATACGACTCCCCGAGAGGCAGGACGACGTTGAACATTAATTATAAATGATTAGAGCTGCATCAGGAACGCTCGGGTGGCGATGACTCACGCCCCCAACCACCCCCCCCCCTCTCTCTCTCTCTCTCTCTCTCTCTCTCTCTCTCTCTCTCTCTCTCTCTCTCTCTCTCTCTCCCTCACTTGACCTGAGACGCTACGAGCTTTGATCTGTATCGAACGCGTCGCGTGCTTTGTTTTAGCGCCTCATAGCTCGGAAGTTTCCTATTTTAGAAATTAGGTCAAGCCTGCTCACAAGGAGTAAAATAGCCGCGCGCAGCATGTCATTCCATTGGCGCGTCATAAAAAGTGGTTCCGCGCAATTAGGCGAAGTTCAGACACACATCACTGAGTATTTGATGTGACGCCTTGATCCCTTGATAGGTTCAACCCACAGCGTTGCCTAGGGAAGGCATGACTTTTCTCCTTGATTAAATGAATAAATAAAAAAAGTGAGTCATTAAGGAAATCTATCATATCAATCTATTCAGAAGAGTTTTTTTCGGTATATTATCAATCAAATCTAATTCACACACATGGAATTGGCCATGATCACGCGTAATAAGTAACACTGATTTTTAAAAGAAACTTCTGGTTATTTCTTCCTTGTTTCTTTTTTCTTTATTCAACGCGTACGATATTAATTTCAATTACAGACTCTCCTGGTGGTTCAGGGTGTAGCCGATCTTCTTCTACGTATCTTCTCATTAAAAGTTTATTTTTATTATTCAGTTTTGGTTTTATAACACTTGCGCTTCGTCCATAGAAATTTTAAAACCAGTAAAAAGAATAAGAACAATAACATCTAATTATTGTGACTCCAAAGTATAAATAATAGGGTCCAAGAATTATTGCTACATGATAAGAGAGAACAGAAAAAATACCCACCATAATGTTATAGTGCAAAGTTCGAAAATAAGAGTTAAGCTGTGGTACCTGCTGGGCCCAAGCCAAACTCATCGCCAAGTCCCATTACTCAACAGGGTAATAAATAAAACAACAGCAGGACCATGACGTTCACTGGACGTAGCCGTCCCAAACTTCAGATAAAAACGTCACTGTAATTGTATGCAGTTAGTGGCCTGAGAGTGGAAATAACGATGGTAGAAACCAATGCCAAAAGCCCAGATTTGCGATTTTTGTTAAGTTATTACTCGGTTCTATTGATACCACCCAGTACGTTC
>JAWDGP010006450.1:830000-857500 GCA_033675545.1 Elysia crispata
AATATAAGTCAAAATATGAACAAAATCCACAAAGAGTTTAGAAACTGTTTTGATCAAGGTATTGAATCTACATTTTGCTTTTCAAAGTCAAAACCAATTTTACAAAAACTGGAAACATAACTTTGAAGTGTTGTAACTTCAGTCAGTTGATGAAAAGATGTTCCCGGTAAGGGAAGAGAAAAGAAGAGAGAGAGAGAGAGAGAGAGAGAGAGAGAGAGAGAGAGAGAGAGAGAGAGGGGGGGGGGGTAAAGAAAACAGAAAATTCAAAGTAAAAGGCAGAAACATACCTAAATCTTCATGGGAAAAGTTTTACGTAAGTTAAAATGTTAGGACTCTAAAAATCGTCATGACTGCAATATTTTCATTTTCTCTTTAGGACGCAGTTTGCTCTTTGGCTAACTTTTGTTAAGATCTTTTTCAAATCAAACTAATTATCATGGTAATAAAAAGACTTATATTTAAAAAAAAATAACAATAATCTCAGTTTTCTTTGTGTAGCTTGCCTAAAATCTCAGCGATATATTCACGGGGCATAAACTGGTGGTTTAATAACGAGCAATTTGAACCAATAACGCATGAAACCCAATGATTAATTTCCATATTATTTTTTTTTTTTTTATTATTTTTCTTGATTGCGAGCGTTATTTGTATTTCATATTTTTTTTTGGCCAAGAGGAAGATTCAGTTGGTGTGAGTCATCGATGTCTGTGCGGTATGCAGAGTGTTCCCCTCGCCTTTGTGCTAGCAGAGCGCTTCATCAGATTGTGGCTTGGTTTTGAAGTAGGCCTATTATCTTTGTTTTTTTTTGGTTAACCAACTGCTCGCTCTGGTTGTGTTGAAGTGTCTACGTCTATGCATGTATCCGACGCGGGTAGGATGTTTTGGGGTCTATGTTTTATGTGAAATTGGGAGATAGACAGAGAGATAAAGACGGATAATTAAAGGGACACAAGCACACAGTTGTCTAAAATAATATTCCGAGACACAGAAACTGAGTAGAGATGGAGACGGAGAGAGAAAAAATGGCGGATAGCAGCAGGGAAAGACTGATGAAAAGCGAGGAAGAGAAAAAGACTTAGCGAAAGAGATAGATAGATAGACAGATAGATAGATAGAGAGAGAGAGAGTGATAGACAGACAGAAAGAGAGAGAGAGAGAGACTATGGGAGACAGAAAAAAAAAAGGTGGGGGGGGGGGGTTATAATTAATTGTGTCATACAGCATGTCTTTGTGGTGATGAGTGCATTTCGTTCGGATGAGAGTTTTCTGTAAAGTGTGAGTGTGCCAGCTTAGGTTACGTGGGACAACATTACAAGCAGTATTATTGATAAGAGGGAGTGAGACGGATTAGACAGAGATTGAAATAGAGATAATGAATAAGAGTATGAATAGAAACAGAGACAGAAAGAGAGAGAGAGAGAGAGAGAGAGAGAGAGAGAGAGACAGAGACAGAGAGACAGAGACAGACAGACAGACAGACAGACAGACGACAGACAGACAGACGACAGACAGACAGACAGACATAGAGATCGAGAGAGACAGGGACACACACAAGGTCTACAAAAAAAAAAGCAATCCAGATAAAGCAAGGCGCACGAATCTCGCCACAGCAAGCCTGTCGGGTTGGGTGAGTCACACACACGCTTCGAATGATTAGCGGGGTTTTATGCAGATGTAAACCATTAGGATCGATTATCTCAGATGATGGTAAAATAATTTACGTTGATCTTTACGTTAAAAATTAGCTATAATTTTTTATCCTCTTCTCCTAACATAATGCGGGTGAGTGTTTCCAGCATATTTTTTGTTTAATATTTGATACAGCCCGTTTATAATTCGTGGATATCAGGCCTTTTTGCTCACTGAATCTCCATCTAGAGATGAACTAACTGAACTGAATAAGAAACTGAGACAAGAAGAAAAATAGAAAGAAAAATTGTAGTCCTGGCCTATAGTATACCTATCCAAGTGCTTTACGTCTTTTTTTTTTTAACAAAATGGTGAAAGAATGGCCTCTCTTATATGTCGATTTGTCATGATTTTCAGAAAACTGAGGAGAGCTTGTTGTCTTGGAGGGATGCATGATACATAACTCAATAATGGTCTATGGTTTTTGAGGCAGAAACTCTGGAAATTCATGAATATTTTCCAAATTATTTATTTTCATTGAATTGACTTGCTAGAATTATAGCCATAATTAGTTACAGATCAGCATCTACCAAGGTCAATCCTTAATACAAGTTATAATGTCAGCAGAAAAGCAATGATATCAATTTTAAAAAATGTAAAAAAAATAAGATCCATTATTTTGTGTTTGTAATTTTTTTCCATTAAGCTTGCAGCCATGGCTAACTTAAATATTATTGTGAAAAATCTACATGGTATTTGTCAGGCTGGCTTTATTTTTCGACATTGTCTCGAAAAAAAAATAATAATAGAGGCGATAAACAATGAAAATAATATAGACATAATATTTGGAATCTGAACACCAAACGAAAATACATAATCTTTTCATCGTTTTCGTTTTCACTGATGAAAATGTTTCGATAACATGACTCCTACAACTGTTTTCCTCCTCTTTCTTGCAGTAACCGGGATTGCGAGAAAGTCGTAACTGATGATTAGAGAATACACACTTGTGAGAAAAAATGTTTTATGTCCATGTTGAAAGAACGTCCATTATGAAAAAAACCCTCTTCGCAGCAATATCTAAAGTTGAACACAATGCCAGACATTCCTTGTAGATCTTTATGAGTACAACATGTATTATTGGGAAACTCAGGGAACGGGAAATTCTCTAATTAGCTTTTACTCTACCGCTCCCTTCACCTTCTTTCTTCAAACTCCCAACACTACTAAAATACTTATCAGAAATAAAGAGCCATTTTATTTTTTCTTTTCCATAAAAAAAGAAAAAAAAAATGTTACTGCAAGCGTTGTTTTCCTTACAAATAATAAACGTCAGTTGGTGATAAATGAGTCTCCTCTCGAGTGAGAAAACACGTAGATCTAGTAGCGGTATACAGTGAATGTAACATGTGATGAGTATCTTTAAAATGGTTAAAAAGATAAAAACAATTTTTGTTTAAAATATCAACAAAGTTTTAAGTTTTGTACAGCTTTGTTGTTAGCGCAGTTTATCAGTCTGCGTCTTCTTCCCTTTCAGTCTGTTTAGTTCACAAAATACATAAATTCTGCTAGTGGTGTAAAAGTATCAACAAGCATAATTATGGCAAAACACCTGGCATCGAGAAATACTAGTCTATGTGTTTTATATATATATATATATAAACGTCAAAACAGATGCACCTAAATTTTTAAGACAAAAGAAAGAGTTTTAAGCACAATCTAAAATATTAAAAAAGGAACGGCATATGACAGCATGCCTAATGCTGAACTGATCACACAGTAAACATTATCTACGAAAAGCTATATAATATTATCATCTATGAAATGCGATAAAGAGAAATGCAGTGGCAACCACGACATTATAAGTACAAGCGACAACAAAAACATTGTTAGTAGAATAATGATTGTAGCAATAACTGCGATGGTTATAGTTATTGAAGTAAGCGTAATATCAATAGCAGTAGCTGCAGTAGTAGTAGCATTAGTAGTGATAGTAGTTACGTAGTAGTAGTTGTAGTAGTAGTAGTAGTAGTGGTGGTATTGGTGGTGGTGGTAGTGGTAGTGGTAGCGGCGGTAGTGGTGGTGGTGGTAGCAGCAGTGGTGGTAGTGGTAGTGGTGGTAGTAGTGGTGGTGGTGGTAGTGGCAGCAGCAGCAGCAGCAGCGGCGGCGGTGGTGGTGGTGGTGGTGGTACTGGTGGTAGTAGTAGTATTAGCAGTAGTGGTAGTAGCAGTGGTGGTGGTGGCAGTAGCAGCGGCGGCGGCGGCAGCAGCGGTAGCGGCGGTGGTAGTGGTGGTGGTGGTAGTAGTAGTAGTAGTAGTAGTAGTACTAGTAGTAGTAGTAGCAGTAGCAGCAGCAGCAGCAGCAGCAGTAGTGGTAGTAGTAGTAGTAGTAGTAGTAGTAGTAGTAGTAGTAGTAGTAGTAGTAGTAGTAGTAGCAGTAGCGGCAGCAGCAGCAGCAGCAGCGGCAGTAGTAGTAGTAGTAGTAGTAGTAGTAGTAGTAGTAGTACTAGTAGTAGTAGTAGTAGTAGTAGTAGTAGTAGTAGTAGTAGTAGGAGTAGTAGTATTAGTAGTAGTAACAGTAGCAGTAGTAGTAGTGGTAGCAGTAGCAGCAGTAGCGGTAGTAGTACTAGTAGTAGTAGTAGTAGTGGTAGTAATAGTAGTAGTAGTAGTAGTAGTAGTAGTAGTAGTAGTAGTAGCAGTAGTGCGAGTTCGCTTTTAATTCTTTCATTTGAATCCACCACATGTTGAATAATCCAAATTCACGCTTAGTTTTAGAAACTCAGTAGTAATGAGTGTTCAGCATTTCGATGGCGTTCCTATAATGACTTCGAGTTCCTTCGTCATACTTTATCAATTATCTTCTGTATCTCATAAGGCAATTTTTCTACGTTTTTTCCTCCCGAAACACTCAGTATGCAGTACTAAATTTTGATCTATCAATGTTAATCTAAAACGTGGTTAACAGAAACTGAAGAAAAGTTAAGGAATTAGGCTAAATATGCGCTTGAAAGTTTGTTATAAATTCTTGAATAAGGTTAGTCAATTTGTCATTGCAAAATGATTTTATGGACCAAATGACCTCTTATCTAAATTTAGATTTCTAGACAAGATTTTTGACTGCTATAAATTTTTCAGTTACAATGCCGAAGAGGAAAATAGGATTTGGACTGGGCTGTTCGACACTACAAGCTAAGAAGAACATAACTGATTATAGAGCTAAAAGGATCAGATGTGGTTATAGAGAAAATCGTACGCTAAGAGCTTTAGATATTATTTGGTAATAATGATCTGAATAATCATTCAATATGCTTGTGGTCCAGAAAAAAATACTGTTTCTGCTCTTTTCCGGAAATAAATCTGCAAGAATGAAACAAGAGTTGAAATGTTCAAAGTCTGTGCACATTAGCAAGCCATAAAGTTCCATCTTGGAATTGTTAGAATATGGTGCCATAATGGATATAATTACACCAGAAAAATACTGAACAGGTTCTAAACTTGTTTTAAAGCTCTTTTTTTAACGTTTATTCTTTTGAATCTGAACATTTTCTTGGACAATATGAAAATATATGTTTGATATCAATTGACATCCTTTAGTTTCAATGAACTCACTGTTTCATGATTGAATCCACAGTTCCAGATCAATGGATAAGTTTGTAACCGTGAGCTGTCTTCAAATCTTGCGCAGTGTCTTAATTGCTGTACATAAACATTCACCTGGTGTAACATATTTTCGATGCCACCTCAATATTTTGATGATGTTCTTGAAATATACACATTCGCGCATTCATTTCTCCAATTCTATCTCTAAAGTATTATGAAGAAATCATGGTGTTGAATTGTGCATACATTAGATTTGTACACAGAAAACCCCGCTGAAATGGCTTTGATCACAAAAAAAGACCTTCCTCTCCATTATGGTTTTGCTTCCTAGAACATTAATATTTTTTTTTTTATTTTTTTTTTGTATATTTACTTTGGTTCTATAACGTTGTTGTATTGTTGACATGGTGCTTCGTTAATGCATTAAAATAGTCGGAGAAGGTAACAAAATTTATTTATTAGACAAGGTGCTTAGGCAGCTCAACTCAGACTAGTATATCGATCTTTTCATGCAGTTGAGACAAAATAATATATTTATGTTAAGGAATATAAACAAAGCAGACAGACTTGACGTCGGTGAAGGCAAGCCATTACATATATGGAACAGTGATATTGCAACACTGAAACTGCTGAAACTGTCCATTACTGCTAAAGTACAACGGCAACAAAATTGTATTAAAAGAATAAAAACAAACATACAAACAAAACAAACAAAAAGAAAAAAAAAACGACCAAAAAAAAAAAAAAAAAGAAAATAAAAAATGCGACTCATAAATGAACCATTCATAAAAATTAGATTTGAAAAAACAAGATCAGAGGCCCTTTCTTTCTTATTCTTTGGAGAAATCATAAATCATTCAAGCCTAGACAGACAAGAGAAAAAGAGGGAGAAAAAAAATGAGAGAGAGAGAGAGAGAGAGAGAGAGAGAGAGAGAGAGAGAGAGAGAGAGAGAGAGAGAGAGAGAGAGAGAGAGAGAGAGAGAGAGAGAGAGAGAGAGAGAGAGAGAGAGATGGAGTTATCATTCCAGATAGGATATTTTTTTTTGGATAAAAAGTTAATTGAAGAGTTGTAGACAAAGAGGTCCTTCACCCGACAGAGATAAAAGCTGAAGGAAACCCGAGCCAGACAATAATGAGGGCACTCGAGGATGTTGCTCACCACATCAGAAATCACCAAGGCTGTCTGTTACAGCCGACAAACAGCGTGGATGGTGAGCAAATAGGAGCCCCAGACACTCTTTCAGACATTCTTAGTCTTGAATTCATCCATCGTGCAAATACAGACACTTTTAGTGTTCTTTATTAGTCTTTTATAGTTACAAAGACTAGGAATGTTTGGACAAAAATAAAATGAGGGGAAGAGTTTTTAGCATACTTTTATTCTAAAAAGTCAAGGCGACACAGGATAAGAGGATGAGTAAATGTAGCAGCAGCAGCAACAGCAGCAGCAGCAGCAGCAGCAGTAGTAGTAGTAGTAGTAGTAGTAGTAGTAGTAGTAGTAGTAGTAGTAGTAGTAGTAGTAGTAGTAGTAGTAGTAGTAGTAGTAGTAGTAGTAGTAGTAGTAGTAGTAGTAGTAGTAGTAGTAGTAGTAGTAGTAGTAGTAGTAGTAGTAGTAGTAGTAGTAGTAGTAGCAGTAGTAGTAGAAAGTATTGTAATAATAATAAACATAATCATCATAATGATAATAAGTTTGTTTTTATTTCATACGAAATATAATTGCTTACGATTAACCTGCATCAAAAGGATAGAATAAAGGTTTTAATTTGATATTAATAGCAAGATCATACAAAGTATTTATTTCATAAAGACTATAATTTTATGGTATTAAATAGTGAAAGAAACTCATTAATCTTTTTGAAATACTACATTTTCATAATTTTTTTTTTCACAGTAATTACAACTTTAAATTATCCTTTTTTTTTTGGAGGGGGTGGGCAAATTCGCCTTCTAAACAGACTATTAGATTAATTTTATACTGTCGACGGAAATAATAATAAAAAAAAAAGTGATAGCAAATGAAAATAGATATACGCATGATTATATTGAGGGCTTTCAACTAGCTTTATGGATTACAGGAAAAGAGAACACTAACTCTCACATCGTAATTGAGGCTGTGGAAACGGACGTTAATTTGTTTCAGAAAGAGAGAGAATTGTGGAACCATATTGATTTTTCATGAGAAGAGAAGAAACAAGTGACATAACAAGTAGGTAAGAAATAAGTTCTGTGGACGGTTAGTGTTAAGAAGGGAAATACGAAAAAGAAGGAGGTCGGAGAGAAAAAGAGAGACAGATTCCCACCTGCTAATTAAGTTTAGAACTAGGAACAAGTAAAGGAAGAGATACACGAAATTGTTTTAGACAGAAAAGTTGTGATAGGAGTGAAAAGATCAGAGAGATAGATCGATATATATATATATATATATATATATATATATATATATATATATATATATATATAGAGAGAGAGAGAGAGAGAGAGAGAGAGAGAGAGAGAGAGACAGACAGACAGAGAGAGACAGAGAGACAGAGACAGAGACAGAGACAGAGGTAAAGATAGAAAGAGGGAGAGAGAGATAAAGAGGAAAAAAAATAAAATGATAGATATCGAGTAGTGAAAGATTACTCTCTGTCTTTGTCTTGTATCTTTCTTTTTCCCTCTGTCTCTCTTTGTCTTTAAATCTTTTGTTATCTCACAAAGAGTGGAAAAAAGGCAGATTATTGTTTTCCCGAAAATGAGAAGAAGTGTTCAGAATATCATACAGATTTAATTGGACCTCAGAGCGTTATACGCACACAGTAAATAACAAAAGACAAAATGGCAAGATACGCCACACAATGAAAGGAATGCATCTTAATTATGTATTACAGCTGCCATATTCACCTAAGATCATTGCACGGCTTGATAGGTGAGACTCATAACTCACCCTCTGTGCCCACCACGACTTGAACAAACCATCTGCATATTTCAGTATTACCACGAAAACCGCAGCACCATTAGAAATAAGAAATGATGTAGGGAGCCCGGAATATCTTACTTTCTCAAGAGGAATAGGATAGAGGTGATAATGCTTCCACATCAAGTGGAGAGGGTGCTGAAAGTTTGATGAGTTTGCATGGCAGAGAAAGAGTTTCATCAGGTGAATACTTCGTGCAGCACTCTCTCGATGAGGAAGAGAGCACGACAGTCAGAATCAGACGTTATCCCTCACCGGGAGAGAAATACAACAGCTCAACAACACGGTCAGACCTTATCCCAAACAAGGTTGATATACCAGAGCTACAGGCCGCCTTGGTCTACTTGGGAAATAAATGGTTTCTTGATGATCCACAAGATCACCAACTTCTCCGCACCTTTCTTTGTTATTTCACTCTTGGTGCTGTACACTTTTTATCAAAGGCAAGTACAAGGGGAAATACTGACAATATGTTAGAACAGGGATGTCCTAACTTTTTGCAAAGAGGGCCAGATTTGGTGACATGAAATTGTGTGTGTGTGTGTGGGGGGGGCGACCATTCAGCTTGACATTCTTCGAATCATTAACGTCTAATTATTATTGATTTTATGACACTGCGGGCCAGTGTAAATTTGAAAAGGGACCTCATTTGGCACGAGGGCCGTACTTGGGACATGCCTGTCTTAGAAGTACGATACGGTACAAAGAAAATGCTGGGAGGACTTTCTGTAATTCTATAATCTTATCTTTTTTTTCTTTATAAAAATGTTGGAAAAAAAAGAAAGAAAAAGGACAGCATTCTTAATCCGATCTCATTTCAAAGGAAACACAACCTGCTGAGCTTATTGTACTCCCTTACAATGTAGGTGTTTTTGAATTGCTCTAAGAGGACTTCAGTGCATGTGATGTTTGTTGCAGACTTCTTGCACATTAACAAAGTAGAAATTTTTTCAAGAAGTACCAATAATGTTTCCGAAATTAGTGCATTTTAGAATTTGGAGTTCAACATTTTGCTTAATACGTTTAGCATTATTTACTTTTTTAAATTTAGCTCTCGATTTCTTATCTATTAATTTGTTGCTTTATAAAAAAATTCTTCTTCGTTGCATCAAAAAGATAGTTAAATGACTGCTGTCAGACGCACAAAACCCTGCTTCTGCTTCTCAAATTCATTTAAAGTTATTCTATGGACTTTATGAAATGAAGTCAAGATGGCAACCAATTTTCTTTAACATACGGTGTATGAAATACCCTTTTGCTTAAAGGACAAGATAGCAGGTTTACTTTACCTGTATCATCTGAGAAAACACAATTCATGTTAAAAATTTAAAACTGACTGAAATATCCATATTTCAAGCTGAAGATGAGAGTTTAAATTTATTCTATAACCACAATAATACGGTTTTATTAGATTCATCCCCAAACATTTACGTCTTAAACTTACAAAAATAATTAAAGACAATACTGGAGTGGAAAGCACCTTTTTAAGACTTATTAACGGCACAAATCAAAGTACTTACAGGTGAGCCGCCTTGCGGGAAGTCATATTAGTACAAAATTCACCAACCATTCTGATTGCTGCCTAAGACATATATGCAAGCTTTAAGATAAACTGCAAGAAAATCAATATGAGAAAGGATAAGGTACTAGAGGGTGAAGCTTTATTCATTGTAAGCCCAATGGTTTGATGATTTGATCCGAGATTACAACTGTTATCTCAATCCTGATGTGAGAAACTGACCATCTATAACACTGACAAACAAAGTCCTCATAAAATTGAGGTGTCCTCATTTCGTCACAAAATACTGTTATTTCCTTAATATTGTAACTGTAAAAGTATAACAGCAATCGTGGAAAACAGCTAATAATGCACATTTACAATCTATCTATAGATAAAGACAGAGAGATTGAATGATTGTTTAAACATAAACAGAGTGAAAGAAAAGAAATAGGCCAAGAGAAAGAGAGAGAGAAAGAGAGATAGATAGATAGATAGAGAGAGAGAGAGAGAGAGAGAGAGAGAGAGAGAGAGAGAGAGAGACAGAGACAGAGAGAGATGATCACACAGACATACAGACACACATAGGGTCTGGAAAAAACCCCAACCCTAAATGGCCAGAAAAAGTACGGCGCACGAATCTCGCCACAGCAAGCGTGTCGGGTTGGGTGAGTCACATACTCGCTTCCAATAATTAGAGAGGTTTTATGCAGATGTCGACAATGAAGATTGATAATCTCATATAATAGTGAAAATACATTTTCAATTCAGGCTAGTTTTTTCGTTAATTATTAGCTTTAAAGTCGTGTCTATCTGCTTTTCTAAATTAACAGAATAAAGATTATGGGTTTCAACCATATTTAATATTTTCGGTGTGTTGCTTGATACAGCTCGTAACAATATGGTGATCTCCAGCTTTTTAGAGTATCAAAGCTTGGCTCCTGTTGCGAGGAAAACACTCTTTGCAGTATTACTAAAATTGAACCTAATGCCGGGTATTCCTTGTAGATTTGTATCAGCACATGTGTTATTAGGAAACTAAAGGAACGAGAAACCATCTCCTGAGTTTTATGAGTCATTTTACTTTCCCCCCTCTCCCCCATAAGAAGTAAATACTGCAAGCCTTGGTAGTTTTTTTTTTCGATTGTAAATGTCAGTTAGTGATAAATGATGTGCTTCTCGTTACAGCCGAATGAAAAAATACATGTACATACATTTACCAGTGGTATGCAGATAATTTAATGTGTGAAAAACATCTTTGAAATAGTTGGAAAAATAAAAACAATATAATAAAGAAATAACAATAATAATCTGTATACAAGCTGGGGTATCCGTTCATATGAACAGGTTAAATACAATAGAACAGTCTCTTTGAAAGGGAAACTATAAAGTGAGCCCAATATAATTTAATTTAAAATTTTAGTCCAGCTTATGCCTTTTCTACTTTGAATTAATATGGTATACATCTATATCCGCCAAATATTTTTTTTTTATTATCCTTCAGTGCAAAGAAAAAAATAGTACGCTTCTATATGTAATGGAGCTAGGTGAAAAATGAGGATCATTTAACCGAGCATTTCTAGACCATGTGAGAAGGTCAAACTTGGCATATAAATTCCCTTAAGATTGGAGTGGTAATATTATTTTTCAATAAAATAGTGTTTTTCTAAAATAAAAAAAAAAGAATGTGATATTTTTTTTAAAAGAAAAAGAGTGAATGTGCGAACTGCTTCTGTAAGCACAGCTGGGCAGATGGCAAGAATGAAACTGAAAGTACCAATACAATGTAGGCAGATGTAAAACCATCTGAAATAGATCTACATGTTATATTGTGAGATCTAATAAAGAGTCTAAAAAAGTTGCTTGGACATAGGTTCTAAATCTAGGGGCTAGATATTAACTGCAGCTAGACTCAGATCAATAGGGTAAGATCTATATCTAGATAGATCTAGATTTTACTTTTAGGCTTAGAATGATAATTTTGTATTTAATCCAAATCTAATTATATATTTTTTAAACCTTTAATATTATTTAGGTTTAAATGACTGCGCGGCTAAGAATCTCCGTAAGGCAGTGTACTTTTATGCATTAAATGTGAAAATTCACAGCTTTCCAATAAGCGTTTAAAAGGATCTAAAAACAAACTGGGAAACTATAGAATCGCTCTAATTCCTTTGTTTCAAAACGATTTAAGTTAATTTTGTATTTAGAATAAGAATGATCGAGATATCTAGATTCTAGGTAAAGATGGAGGCATATATCTGGATCGCATAAGTTTAAAGGATAGATATCAAGACCATTTCTAAGCCTATTTAACACATAGGCCTACCCCCACCCCAGACCCGGCAAATTGACACCAGCGTCCCGTTCAGAGAAGAGGATTTTCAGCTTGTAATAATAATAATAATAATAATAATAATAATAATAATAATAATAATAATAATAATAATAATAATAATAATAATAATAACAATAATGATCATGATGATGACAATGATAATAATAATAATAATAATAATAATAATAATAATAATAATAATAATAATAATAATAATAATAATAATAATAATAATAATAATAATAATAATAATAATAATAATAATAATAATAATAATAATAATAATAATAATAATAATAATAATAATAATAATAATAATAATAATAACGCATTACTTAGTTTGATTAAACTGTGCTGTAAGCGCAACTTATCAGCCAAGTAGCGAAATCTGCTTTTTCTTTCATTTCATTCTATTCATTTCACAAAAATGGATTCTGCTTGTGCTGTTAAAAAAATGAGCGTGTATAATGACATGTCAGCTGGCAACAAGAAATGCCCGCCAGTTCTTTTTTTTAAACGCGTCAAGATTGATCTACCAGCATTTATAAGACAATGGAAAGAGAAAAGTTGTTTTTTTTTTAAGCACAAAAAGGACACGTTTATAAAGGAAAGGCATACGACAACAAGTCCAAAGCTAAACTGGTTGCACAGTAAACACCATCTCGAAAAGCTATCTATCGCTCTAAAAAAGCTACACAAAGAACTGTAGTGCCAAGAAAAGTGTCAAAAGCGACAACAAAAGCATTGTTAGTGGAAATGATTGAAGCAAAACTACAATGGGCATAGTTGAAGTCAAAAAAGTAGTAGTAGTAGTAGTAGTAGTAGTAGTAGTAGTAGTAGTAGTAGTAGTAGTAGTAGTAGTAGTAGTAGTAGTAGTAGTAGTAGTAGTAGTAGTAGTAGTAGTAGTAGTAGTAGTAGTAGTAGTAGTAGTAGTAGTAGTAGTAGCAGTAGTAGTAGTTTTAGACTTAGAAATAGCGTTAAAGGCTTTTGTTTATTTCCACTAGATATAGCATAAGTTGGAGTAAAAAAACCTTACTGAAACATGAAATTCAGTATAATATCTACGTATTTCCAAATGCAGTAAGATTTATTTTGCAATATAGTATAGCCTGTCTTTTAAAATAATGCTATGTAATGGTTTTCGCATCTTCATCATTTATGGACCTGCATCTTAATGTTTTTAGAATCCGTCTTCGATCAAGGCCTAATCAATCAAATTTGGGGTTTGATTCACGAAACGACGACGTCAGATTTTGTTCGAGAAACAAACGGATCGAGTGAATTTGCTATCCCATGAAGCAAGCGTAACGGCAAGGGCCTCCCGCAGGTCACGTGACACGGTCCGCGGAATATGACTCATTCTGCGCCATTTTTTGGGCATAATTATACGTATGGAGAATCTATGTGAAAATAAAGAAAAAAGAAATAAGAACTTAAGTTTTGAAAATGACAGAATTAACAAATTATTATCTAGAAATTCTGGGGATCACTTGTTCCAACAAAACTATAAAGATTTCATCATTATAGCTTCCTTTCTTTCTTACCTAAATTGAGATTCTGTATCATGATCTCGATAACAAATGATGAATTTTCCTGTGTTTAGTTTTTTTAGCAGAAGGAGTCTAGGTCCATGCAAGAATGTAAAAACAGTGCGTGAGTTTAATTATAAAGAATAAATGTATGTATGACTTATACGTGTGCTGCGCTAAAGCATTTTTTACTGAGACTCACTATTTGTTACCTAGAAATGCGCATTATTTTATTAAAAAAAAAAAAAAACCCAGACAAAAACAACAACATCAACAAAACCCCATTAATTATTATTATTATTATTATTATTATTATTATTATTATTATTATTATTATTATTATTATTATTATTATTATTATTATTATTATTATTATTATTATTATCACCATCATCTTTTTTTTTCTAAAAATTGATTTTTGTTTCTGAAATGTTTTATGAGTGTCCGATAGTGTTGACACCTTGTTTCCTCCATACATTAAAGAGCCGGAGAGGGTTAAAAAAATTCATTTATCAAAGAAATGCTTAGGCAGGCCACTTCAGACTAGCATATCGATTTTTATACACCTGAGACAAATAATAAAAGTATCAGACAGAATTGACTTTGGAGATGGTAAATCATTAAACTTATGGAGCAGTGTTATCGCGACATTGAAACTGCATTGTTAAAGTTATTTGACATAAAACAAGAGACAGAGAGAATGAGAGAGAGATAGGGATAGAGAGAAAGTGAGACAGACAAAGGAAGAGAGAGAGAGAGAGACGGTGAGTATGTGTGTCCGTGAGGTAGAGAGACTAATTCCAGATAGGACATTTTTTTTTTGTATAAAAAGTTAATTGAAGAGTTGCAGACAAAGAGGGCCTTCATCCGACAGAGATAAAAGCTGAAGAAAACCCAAGCCAGACAATAATGAGGCCACTCGAGGATGTTGCTCGCCACATCAGAAATCACCAAGGCTGTCTGTTACAGCCGACAAACAGTGTGGAGGGTGAGCAAACAGGAGCTCAAGACATTCTTTCAGACATTCTTAGTCTTGAATTCATCCATCGTGCAAATACAAAGGCAGTTTTGCTTTAATTCTTGTTTTAAAGCTTAAATACAGAAAGAATGTGGGTATTGAGAGAAAAACAGAGAAAAGATACTAAAATCGGGTGGAGAATTTTAACATATCTTTATGAAAAGCAGATAAGTTGACACAAGATGAAAGACACTTTTTGATAAAGGTATGTCAAAATTCTCGATCTGAAAAAAAGCCAAAGATGAGAGAGGCCGTGACAGCTTTACAAAGACATTAAAAGTGAAAGAGAGAGGGAGAGACAGAGACAGAGACAGAGACAGAGACAGAGACAGAGAGAGAGAGAGAGAGAGAGAGAGAGAGAGAGAGAGAGGGGAGGGATGGATAAACTTAGAGAAAAATAGAAAAAAAGAACAAGAGAGAAAGAGTGAGAGTAAGAGAGAGATAAAGAGAGCGAGAGAGAGACAGAAAGAGAGAGAGAGAGAGAGAGAGAGAGAGAGAGAGAGAGAGAGAGAGAGAGAGAGAGAGAGAGAGAGAGAGAGAGAGAGAGAGAGAGAGAAAGTAAATTACAAAGACACAGTACAAAAAGCCGGGCGGAGATTGAAAAAAAAGGAAAAAGAAATCTAGGGAAAACACTTCTGACGATGTTAATCTCTTTAAATTACGCTTGTGTTCTCAGAAGCATTTCCCAGCACTGTAGGTGTAAACAGTTTTTATCATAAATTTGTAAGTGCAAAATAATAAAAAAAAGCAAATGAAAACGAATATACTTCCATATTAAGAAAAAAAAGAAGAAATTTTGTGGAAGCAAGAGTTATGAAACTTTCACTGCAGCTTCTCTGAGTTCCTAAACCTCATCTTTCTTCTTTTTTAACCTTCCTAAATTAATGTAAGGTGTGGTAAACCTGAAGGTATGTAAAGAATTTGCCTATTTCTAGGTTGTGATTTTCTTGACACATGCACCTACACTAAGCACATTGGCTTAAAATGCGTGATTCGCCATACATTTTTTTACATCGGAGGTGGCCTTCACATTTCAAATTACGTTTTGCTTCTGAAATGAACCTTAAGACCGAAATTCGAAATCTTATCTAGGTATCTTTTTACAGAATTTTAGTTGTAGATTCATGAAGTCAGCAAGCCACTGTCTTTAAATCCAGAGTGAGGTCATCAGAAAATTAATGGATCATGCTATGCGCTCGATAAAGAAGATAGCCTACTGCGTCATTTTGTTAAGTCATAAAGACTTCATGAAAACTGCTTAATATAATGCTCATCTCGTAGAGAGCTTATTAGCTCCCAAAATTTGTATCTGAATTCACAGAGGAATTTTTGCTGTATTCAGCGTTTCATTTAAGCACACTTCTGGTAAATCTTTCACGGCCTACAGCCAATGAGGAAACCGTATGAAATGACCTTTCTCACGGACTCCCTACCTCACCAGGCTCAGACAAGATTCTGAGAGTTTGCGATAAGAACACAAAGATCTTATAGTTTATGTTGATTCTTTGTCACTTGTATTTTCTCAGACGTCAGGCATTATTGTCACCCCACTTGTGGGGAAGAATAGAAAAAACAAGCAATGCATGAATAAAAAAACTTACTCCAAGCTCTGTGATGTGCCACACCAAGTTCGCCACCAAATTACCAACGCCTGGCTCAAGAGTGGAGTGATCTGCAGTTCCAAACTGGTCCTAGGTCGAGTCAGGACCGATCTCGATACTAATTTAGTGCTGTCCCCCCTTTTTTTTTTTTTTTTTTTTTATAAAATGCAGAAATCTAAACCTTGATTTGTTTCTTTTTCGATTTTGTTGTTGCTGTTGATTTTGTTGTTATTGTAATTGTTGTTGTTGTTGTTGTTGTTGTTGTTTTATTTGTTTAATATCTGTCTTCTACAACAAGATGATCTCAGATCGCTTCTGTGCTAAACTGGGATGGGCGGAACTAAAATAATCAGGTCTTGTACTCACCTGGAGTGGAGATCATACTAGCGAAAAACGGATACCCACAAATGTCAGGATTGGTGTTCCAAACCTGCACCCACTTCCACTTCTACTTAAATTATAATTTTTATACAGTTTGAAGAAAAAGGAACTCTCATTGCCATCATTGAATGTTAGCAGCTCATTATGTTTAAGAAAAAGAAGAAGAAGGAGGAGGAGGAAAAGAAGAAGACGAAGAAGAAGAAGAAGAAGAAGAAGAAGAAGAAGAAGAAGAAGAAGAAGAAGAAGAAGAAGAAGAAGAAGAAGAAGAAGAAGAAGAAGAAGAAGAAGAAGAAGAAGAAGAAGAAGAAGAAGAAGAAGAAGAAGAAGAAGAAGAAGAAGAAGAAGAAGAAGAAGAAGAAGAAGAAGAAGATGAATGAAATGATGATGAGTATGATACTGTTAATCATAATAATGGTGATTTTCTGTTAGTTTCATACAAAAAGATGCTGTTCATAATTAGTTCTCGTAAGAAATTTTATGACAGGATACATACAAAGCGGAAGGTTTTATCAAGCCTTCGCCTAAAGCACATATTTGTATCATGATATAATTATGGAGCTGGAAAAATCACCAATCCTTGTTTAATACTCCGTTTAAAAAAAAATTCATCTTATTCTCTCTGAACAACCTCAAACTATCTAATTTTTTAAGGATAAAAAATCGCTTTCCGTACAAACGGCTATAACAAATTTGAAATGCAGAAAGGATATTATGAGAGAGTAGAGAAGGAATAAAAATAATGAAATAATTATACGCAGCCCTTGTATTCTGGATAGCAGGAAAAGAGAACACAGCCCCTCATATCGTAATTGAGGCTGCGGAAACGGGCGTTAATTTGTCTAGAGGAAGAGAATTGTGGAACTTTATTGATTTTACATGAGAGAAGTAAGAGAAATAAAACGGATGGTACATGTTAAAGGTTTGGGAAGGATTGATTTGTTGTGGAGGGGAGGGCGAAAGGGTGAAGGTGCGAGTAATATAAACGAAAAAATGAGTATAATTAAGATTAAAATGGATCCAACAAGATATCGAAAAGGAAACAATATCAAATGATTTTTTTTAAATGAGAGTTATTGAGAGCCTAAAGCTATTTACCTTATATCATATTCGACTTAATAATATCTTTAGCTAGCAGCTATCTTCTCAATAAATGAATGCTTAAAGCTAGATATTTCTGTATAAAAGAACATCTATGACGTTGGTTGTACAAATTTCATGGACATTCTAACATTCACTACATGCATATTGCAGTTTTAAAACATACATGCAACGAAAGTGTTGAAGAAATGAGTATAAAGGAACTTTTACGAGAAATTGTTTAAGAGAGATTGAAAGAGAGAGAGAGAAGGGGGGGGGGAGAGAAAGAAAGAGATAGATAGAGAGAGAGAGTGATGGTGAGAGTGAAAAAATGAGAGAGAGAACATGAGGAGCAAAAAGAGCTAGATATATCGATGGATGGATAGATAGATAGATAGATAGATAGATAGAGAGAGAGAGAGAGAGAGAGAGAGAGAGAGAGAGAGAGAGAGAGAGGGGGGGGGGGGCAGACAGACAGACAGACAGACAGACAGACAGACAGACAGATAGAGAGAGAAATAGAGGGGAAAAGGCTAGATAGATAGTTAGATAGATAGATAGATAGTAGATAGATAGATAGAGAGAGAGAGAGAGAGAGAGAGAGAGAGAGAGAGAGAGAGAGAGAGAGAGGGGGGGGGGGGTAGACAGGTAAACAAATATGACACAGATAAGTATCTCGATGAAAAGATATAAGAGAAAGAGACCAAGACCTGACATGCAGTGCACTAGACGTTAGAGAGATCGAGGGCTAGAGCCCTGTGCAAGGACCGTAAACGAAACGGCCGTGGGCGTTACCGACAAGATGGTGGTGAGTACACAAGCCCTGTCAATCACAGTGACACTTGGATCTCCGATTCTGTTGAGTTTCGCTAATTAGATTGTCGGGTCGGTCAAGAAAGATACAAGTTTCAGCCTTTGGTTGTCCACGATGATAAAACACGTTACTAAAGTATACGCAACGAGAAAAACAAGTATTCTATTTAATTATAAATGTTTTTTGCAAAGTTAAAAGGCACTGTGGAAAATTTTAACCTTTAAGACAGACCAGATCACCAAAAATTTTAATACTGCTAGTAAGGAAAACCGTATTAAATCAATAGCGACAGGGAATTAAACTAAAAGGTATAGAATGTATTCAATCCAAAATCTTCAGTCGTGATGGAAGAGCCATTCAAAAATGAGAAACAAAACAAACAAGCAAACAAACAAACAAAACAAAATCGTAGATTTGCAAAATTAGAAGCGAAGACGAGACAAATGAACAACGAAACAATTTCTTAACTTTCAAAGATAATATATGACAAATTACGATAGAAATGAATCATTAGTGAAAAATAATCATGGGATAGAGAGAGAGGGAAAGAAGGAGAAAGAGTCAGAGAGAGAGAGAGAGAGTCAGAGAGAGAGAGAGAGAGAGAGAGAGAGAGAGAGAGAGAGAGAGAGAGAGAGCACTAAGGGAAGGGGGGCAGTTAAGAATACTGTTGAGGTTGGGGCTGGGGTTGGATGCAGATTAAGATTGAAGGTAAGGATTAACGGGATAGGTTTAGTGCTAAAACAAAGATAGAATATATGGACTAAGGTTGAGGTTGGGGCTGGGGTAGGATACAGATTAAGATTTAAGGTAAGGATTAACGGGATAGGTTTAGTGCTAAAACAAAGATAGAATATATGGACTAAGGTTGAGGTTGGGGCTGGGGTTGGATACAGATTAAGATTTAAGGTAAGGATTAACGGGATAGGTTTAGTGCTAAAACAAAGATAGAATATATGGACTAAGGTTGAGGTTGGGGCTGGGGTTGGATACAGATTAAGATTTAAGGTAAGGATTAACGGGATAGGTTTAGTGCTAAAACAAAGATAGAATATATGGAGTAAGGTTGAGGTTGGGGCTGGGGTTGGACACAGATTAAGATTTAAGGTAAGGATTAACGGATTGGTGCTAAAACAAAGATAGAATTCAGTTTAATATATGGACTAAGGTTGAGGCTAGAGTTTGCTTTGACTTTGAGGTTAGTGTTAGCTTGGGATTAGGTATAAGATTTTTAGAGTTGATGATAGGGTTATTTTTTTTTTATTTGAAACGAAAGTTTATGTCAGTGGTAGAGTAAGACTTAGAGTTAAGTTAAGAAATAGATAAGCTTGGGTTATCTTGGTTTAACTTTGTCGTTATTGTTGATGTAATGGTAGAGTATAGGGTAAGACTTATTGTTGTCTGGTTCAGATCAATTGTGACAGTAAGGATATGATAAAAGATGAGATCTATATTTAAATTTTCATTTGAATTTATTAAAGGTACTGTCTGAGTTATGGCTTATATTAGATTGGGTTTGAAAGCAATTATTAAAAATACTAGGACGAAACAAAATGAATATCAAAGATTTCTACCTTATTGTTCAGTTCCACTGCTTTAATTAAAGAAAAAACAGGAAGAGACGTGAAGAAAAGCCACATTGTCTCTCAAAGCCTTTCGGTTTTATACTCTACCATAACATATACCAGAACTTGATGGATTTAAGATATCTTCTTGATCTAACAGCTGTTGCTTTTGTTGAGCAGAAAATTCAGCGTAGTGTGACAGTTGGAAGCAAAGAGGGAGGTCGGTTTTGTCATGAATTCTAGCAACAACGGAATGATAAGATTATGCTCCCAAAGTAAATAGCAATAAAAAAAAAAAGGAAATTGAGAAAAAGATATATATAGAGAAATTATACACAAATATATATATATATATATATATATATTTGTGTATAATTTCTTAAAAATCTTCGGTGGAGAACTCTCTTCTTTTTCAATCATGACCTAGAAAAAAACCGAGTACAGTGACATACGGTTTTAATTCGACACTCACCATCCCGTTGCCTATAGCTGAACGATTGTTAGATAGGCTATCATCCATGGTTGAAAATATCAAGTTTAGAAACACGAAGAATAGGTTCTAGAACAAGTTAAAAAGTAATATAAATAAGATCAAGATCAAAAGAACCAACCACCTTTTTGTTCCTGCGAACAAAACAAGTAACTATTAAAAATTTAATGAAGACCAATATGAAAAATTACTGAACAAGATCGTAAAGAAAGAATACAAATAATAAAAAAGGAAGCAACAATTCAGAAGATTACAAAGCAGGAGAAAAAAATATTGCACAAAAACTCGAATTTAGTGACTTGATCTTTGTAACTTCTAAACAGGTGGCGTTTTAAGAAATAATCCAACCTGCAGGCTAATAAACCAATGTAAACCGGAACTCGGACAAGTTAGCAAACAAGTAATAGAAAAAAAATCATGACGTAAAAACCAAAACAAATATCAAGCTGTGGAGAAACACGAGCGACTTCACAAACTGTTTTAACAACAGCAATGACAAAAAGACCATGATTTGTGAATTTTGCCCATCCATTTCAAATAACCTTCTTCAAAAAGCATTAGAGTTCGCTTCGAACTTCTCTTTAATATCCAGCGAACAATAAGCATACTAACACATAACCCCCCCCCCCCCCCCTTTTAAAATAATAATAATAATAATAATAATAATAATAATAATAATAATAATAATAATAATAATAATAATAATAATAATAATAATAATAATAATAATAATAAAAACCTTGTAATTATAAAGATGGAGACACGTGGATGAAAATACCTCGATCCCAGACATTACCACGGAAAGCTTTGATGGAGCTTAAACCTGCGAACTTGTCGGGCACTACGTCTACCTACTAAGCCAACTGCAGGTTCTCAACATCGATGTAGGGCTATACAGAGTCGAAGGACTGGGCATAACAAATAAAAAAGCAAGAAAACCCGAAAAATTAAAAAAAATATGCAAAATATTCAAAGAAAGCTGTTTAAATATTCCCATTGAGGCAAAGAAAACAACAGACTTCTTGGACGTATTACTTGACCTCCGAACTGGATTACAGAAACCACATTTAAAACTAAATAAAAAAAATTAAATTCATACACAGGAAGAGCAACCACCCACCATCCGTTTTGGAAAACCTACCATTCGACTTTCCAACAATTTTTACAATGCCGAGATATTCAACGTAGCAGCAGCATCAGACAATGACGCCTTAAAAGAGAACAGTCACAAACAGAAACTACAATACGAAAAACACAACAGTCTGAAAGAAAAGCAAAAAAAAAAAATAAATAAATAAAAACAGAACAAGAACAAGCACCAGAAGATACAGGAGTTGAAAAGGCGAAGAGAAAAAAACAAAGAAATATTACTTCGTTCAACCCTCCATTCAGTCAGAATATCGCCATCAATATCGGAAATACATTTCTTTTCACTCTAAAAAGAACCCTTCCCGGCGGACAACAAGCTCAAGCATATCATAAAGTAAAATGCAGTGAAATTTTGTTACAGCTGTAATGGGAAACATCCTACAGATTATTAACAGCCACAACAAAACAATCTTGTCACAACTTTAAAAAAATTACAATGGTGACAAACTATGCAACTGTAGAGATGAAAAAATCATGCCCGTCAAAAGGTAACTTCCTGTAAAAGGGAGTTGTATACCAGGCCACTGTGGAGGAAAAGGACACAAAGACTCGAGACACAAATTATATTGGTATCACCAAAAAAATTAGTTCAAAACCAGATATAACCAATCTACGTCTGGTTTCACACTTAAGCATACAAAACATCAACAACCCTCACCGACCACATCTGGAGACTAAAAATTCCCATATCGACGACAATATATCGTAGAAAATCGTCAAAAAGCCCAACTATACTAACAAACAAATGCAGCCTATGCCTCGAAGAAAAATATAAGGAAAAAAAATCTCAAAGAAAAGGAAAGAAAATTTGGCAACGTACCCGCAACGAAGTAAACACCTATTGAAAAAAAAAAAGTTTGAACAACGAAACGAAAGAAAAACAAGTATTTAAAGGAAGGGCGCACAACGCACAGCAACTCATATGAAGAGAGAACAACAACAGTGCTCGAAACATGCATGTCAAGAGTTCGCTTATATATTATTATTCATGTACGTAAGTAAAACTTCATTATAATTTATATAAGCATACAATTGTGTCATGCTTGTCTGAGAAAGGCTTCAATATTAGACACGTATTGAACAGAATGCGTGGGAATTATGCATTCTAGCGGCCATACTCAGTATAAAAAGCGAGGCTCTTAACTGACCCTCTGTGCTCTCCAGGATTCGAACAAACGATCTGCATATTTCAGTGTTACACACAAAGCGCAGGATCATTGTACTTAAGTACAGGTGAAGCGAGCAAAGAAAATGGTACTTCCTCAAGAAAAATGAGATACAGTTGACACACTTTCTACGTCAAGTGGAGACGGTATAGAAAGTTTGATGAGAACAATTTCACCAGGTGGACACGTCCCATGCTCAGGCGTTATCCCTCACAGGTAGGGAGATATTGAAGTGAGCACGACCCTCAGCATCAGGTGTTATCCTTCACAGGTAGGGAGATACTGCAGTGAGCACGACCCTCAGCATCAGGTGTTATCCCTCACAGGTAGGGAGATACTGCAGTGAGCACGACCCTCAGCATCAGGCATTATCCTTCACAGGTAGGGAGATATTGAAGTGAGCACGACCCTCAGCATCAGGTGTTATCCCTCACAGGGAGGGAGATACTGCAGTGAGCACGACCCTCAGCATCAGGCATTATCCTTCACAGGTAGGGAGATATTGAAGTGAAGCACGACCCTCAGCATCAGGCGTTACCCCTCACGGGAAGGGAGATACTGCAGTGAGTACAACTGTCAGCATCAGGTGTTGTCCATCACAGGGAGGGAGATATTGAAGTGAGCACGGCCCTCAGCATCAGGCGTTATCCCTCACAGGGAGGGAGATACTGCAGTGAGCACGGCCCTCAGCATTAGGCATTATCCCTCACAGGGAGGGAGATACTGCAGTGAGCACAGCCCTCAGCATTAGGCGTTATCCCTCACAGAGATGGAAATACTGCTACTGCAGTGAGCACAACCCTCAGCATCGTTATCCATCACAGCCTGGGAGATACTGCAGTGAGCACGACCCTAAGCATCAGGGATTATCTCTCACAGAGAGGGAGTTACTGCAGTGGGCACGACCCTCAGCATCAGGTGTTATCCTTCACAGGTAGGGAGATACTGCATTGAGCACGACCCTTAGCATCAGGTGTTATCCCTCACGGGGAGGAAGATACTGCAGTGAGCACGACCCTCAGCATCAGGCGTTATCCCTCACAGGTAGGGAGATATTGAAGTGAGCACGACCCTCAGCATCAGGAATTATCCTTCACAGGGAGGGAGATACTGCAGTGAGCACGACCCTCAGCATCAGGCGTTATCCCTCACAGGGAGGGAGATATTGCAGTGAGTATGACCCTCAGCATCAGGCATTATCCCTCAGAGGGAGGGAGATACTGCAGTGAGCACGGCCCCCCGCATTAGGCGTTATCCCTCACAGAGATGGAAATACTGCTACTGCAGTGAGCACAACCCTCAGCATCGTTATCCATCACAGCCTGGGAGATACTGCAGTGAGCACAACTGTCAGCATCAGGTATTATCCCTCACAGGGAGGGAGATACTGCTACTGCAGTGAGCACGACCCTCAGCATTGGGAATTATTCCTAACAGGGAGGGAGATACCGCAGTGAGCACGACCCTAATCATCAGGGATTATCCCTCACAGAGAGGGGGATACTGCTACTGCAGTGAGCACAACTGTCAGCATCAGGTGTTATCCCTCACAGGGAGGGAGATACTGCAGTGAGCACAACTGTCAGCATCAGGTGTTATCCCTCACAGGGAGGGAGATACTGCAGTGAGCACAACTGTCAGCATCAGGTGTTATCCCTCACAGGGAGGGAGATACTGCAGTGAGCACAACTGTCAGCATCAGGTGTTGTCCATCACAGGGAGGGAGATACTGCAGTGAGCACGACCCTAAGCATCAGGGATTATCCCTCACAGAGAAGGGGATACTGCTACTGCAGTTAGCACGACCCTCAGCATCAGGTGTTATACCTCACAGGGAGGGAGATACTGCAGTGAGCACAACTGTCAGCATCAGGTGTTGTCCATCACATGGAGGGAGATACCGCAGTGAGCACGACCCTAAGCATCAGGGATTATCCCTCACAGAGAGGGGGATACTGCTACTGCAGTTAGCACGACCCTCAGCATCAGGTGTTATCCCTCACAGGGAGGGAGATACTGCAGTGAGCACAACTGTCAGCATCAGGTGTTATCCCTCACAGGGAGGGAGATACTGCAGTGAGCACAACTGTCAGCATCAGGTGTTATCCCTCACAGGGAGGGAGATACTGCATTGAGCACAACTGTCAGCATCAGGTGTTGTCCATCACAGGGAGGGAGATACTGCAGTGAGCACGACGATCAGGCATGATCCCTAACTAGGCTGATATACCAGAGCTACTAACATGCCATCTCGGTCACCAAAGGATTATTGATGATTTTTTTATGGTACAACTTCTCCGCACTTTTTTCCCTTTTACTATTAGTTAATTCTGCACAATTTATAAAAATCATTTAAAGGTATAAAATTTGCCTCAGGTTTAAATTTGCCTCAGGTTTAAATTTGGATAAGGTTTAGACTTGAGTGATCTAGATTTTGAATTGTGGTTATTGCTTGTGTATTGTAAAGTTTAGTGTAAAATATTGTGTTCTCTGGTTTAGGGTTATTGTACCGGTAAAAGTTAGGCTGAAGGTTAGGGCTAGGATTAAAATCACACTTAAATTTAAAGTAACTATCTGAATTATGGTTAATGTTAGGTTTTGGTTTGAAAGAAATTATAGATAGTATCAAAATGAGAGAAAAAAGATATTTAAGCTTGTATTTTCATATTTATAAATATTTATCACAATCTAGTTAAAAAAAACTAAGAGAAAAAACATTGATATTGTTTCTTTAAGTTTGTATTCACTTGCTGTTTACAATAGTTCTACTCTTAGGTCTCAGTGTGACAAAAATATTGCTGACTATTCTCTGTTTTATTTCATCCTCATAGTTTTCTTTAAACGGACGACATTAAATAGACATGGGTCCACACTCCATTCTTTATTACGATTTGAGGATAACAGTGTGAACGATCTGTATTGCACTGTAAAAATGGAGAATTAGATATAAATGCTAAGTGCTATAATTTACTCTGGCGGGAATAAAGGGCGAGACGTGAAGCGGATGAATCAAGGCCCAAGGGAGAGAAGCCAGGATACCACTCAAAGCCAGTGAGTTTAATACTACACAATAACAAATTTTTATAGGAGATTGATGGATTTTAGATGGGTTGAATGTGGACCTAACAGGGTTTGGTTTATTGAGCAGAAAATTCAGCTCAATATGACAGTCTTTTCTCTAGACAAAATAATCACAGTTAATAGCAAAGAAAAAGTAAATAAATGCCCGAATGGAAACGGAAAGTTTGGAGAAGGAGAAAGAAGTAAATAAAGTAAGGAGAGACAATGGACGGCAAAGGGAGAGCCAAAAAGAAACAGACAAAGAGACAGATAAAGAGCAGGGATAAAAACTACTGTTTTTAATCCTTGATTCTCTATCTCTGTCTGTCTCTCTGTATTTATCTCTCACTCTGTCTGTCTGTCTGTCTGTCTCTCTCTCTCTCTCTCTCTCTCTCTCTCTCTCTCTCTCTCTGTCTCTCTCTCTCTCTCTCTCTCTCTCTCTCTCTCTCTCTCTCTCTCTCTCTCTCTCTCTCTCTCGCTCGCTCTATTACAATTCTTACTAGCTCTATTTTATCTCATAACGAACGAACAAATAAATATAAAAAATGATATAAAAAGCAGATTACTATTTTCCTGGAAATGAAAAGATTTGTCTAGAATATTAGACAAATCTGATTGCACCTCACAACACATATCGCATAAAATAAACAACAAATGACAAAATGGGAAGTAATGAAAAAAAAGGTGTTTTCGAGACCACCCGCATTCATGTTTAGTGCTATACTGTGCCGTTCCTGGGGAAGGAATAGGAAGGACTTCAACATACGAGATGCTTTGAATAGAATACAATGCATTCTATTCAAAGCACCTCGTATGTTGAAGTCCCTCCTATTTCCTGAGTTTTGAGCCTCGTCCATTGATGTCTTATTTGCCAGAGATCAGAGCACAGCTTAACGGACGAGGCTCAAAACTCAGGATTCGAACAAACGATCTGCATATTTTAGTATTACTACGGTAACCTGGAGAATATAACAATAACAAAAGATATAGTAAGCACAGAAAATCTTACTTTTTCAAAGGGAATGGGATAGAGGTGATGTTTCCACAGCAATTAGAGAAAGTGCTAAAAGTTTGATGAGTTGGCATGGAAGAGAAAGAGTTTTATCAGGACTGGTGAACACTTCGCGCAGCACCTTGGGGAGGAAGAGAGGAGAATACAGCAGTGAGCAAGACGATCAGGCGTTATCCCTCACGGGGAGGGAAACTCAGCAATGAGCAACACGATCAGACCTTATCCCTAACAAGGTTGATAGACCAGACCTACAGGCCGCCTCGGTCTCCCAGTGTAATAGATGGTTTCTTGATGATCCACAAGTTTGCCAACTTCTCCGCACCTTTCCTTTTTTCTCATTTTACTGTTAGCTGGTGATCGTATCAACGTCAATTATAGGTTGGAAAGAGAGAGACAACATTTTAGAAGTACAATCCGCCACTATGAAAACAACGCCTCCCCTTTCCATAGCACTAGAGTCGTATCTTTTTATACTAATGTACTTGAAAAAAAATAGATGAAAAAAGACAGCGATTTTATGAATCCGATTATTTCACGGCAAACATATAATCTTGTAAACATCTCCTATACCCATTAACTTAGATCCAACTGAATTATTCGAACAAGACTTTACAACATGTG
>JAWDGP010006450.1:862500-865000 GCA_033675545.1 Elysia crispata
AGTGTATTAAGAAAATTTTTATGATTTAGTATTGTCTTGTTGATTCTAGGCTAGTTGTACTGTATTGTTAGAAAAAGGCGGAAAGGTAGGAATAAAGCCCGGTGTTTATTGCTATCATATTGTTAGGAACCAAGTTACATCACAAATTATCTGTCTATTCTTATCCGTGCCATACTAATGCGATAGCATGATGTACATGATGATTTGACCTTGCCTGCCGTGACTGGTACTAATAGCCGAACTGACAAAAGGCCAAGACAGAAATGTATTTCTTTGATATTCAAATTGAAAGTAAAACACTATTAAATTAACGAAAGTGCTTAGCTAAATTAAAAAAGCAGTTCAGTTTTCAAATCATTTTTTTCCTCTAATAACCACTTGAGTTAAATTTGAAAAAGAAAAACCCATACTTTTGAGACCAATGGAATTGTATTAAACAGTCACTCTCCAAACTGATAAGGTGCTTCAAAATTCATTGGATCATTTGTTCTAAACATGGATATAACAATATAATCTTGATGTTGATTACCAGAGAAACTCATAATACTTTGACTCTTTTCTGTCATAGCAAATCGAACAATATTTTAACAAAAATGAGTACTTTTAGACTCATTTATGGCTTTAAAGTTTTTTATCAAAAACCAATCTTGATATTATTGACCTGAGACTAATTAATAATGAGAATCTTCGCTTTCTAAATGAATTTCTAAGATTATTATAAACATTTCTCTGTAACAACATTTAACCCATCAGACACCCATTAACAAAGCTAATAATGTCTCCACATAAATTGCAACACTCCATTTTATCACCTGTCGTCCAACTCATCGCCTTAATGTCAGCAACTCTCATTGCATGTTCCTCAAAGTAGCTTGTCTTTTCATTCTTTCTCCTCCTAACCAATCTCTCAAGCCTGTTCGTGGGCTCGACAGCCTCATTTGCCCCACCAGTTCAGCTGTCTGTGACGTCTGTTTTGATCTTTAAAGTACTTTCCTGTCTTTTGTAGCTTCAGGGTCAATAGCAATATTCTCTTTATTAATATATTTACTGTCTTGACTTGCCTGTATTGATTTTGTCTTCTCAGACAGACTCAAGCCCATCCCTTTTATTTGTCTGCCTTTCTACAACTTTACTTCTGTCTCTGTCGGCCTGTTTTCCTCTTCCGTTCTGTGTCTACTATCTGTCTCTCTGTCTGTCTGTCTGTCTTAGCCTCTCTCGTCTGTCTTTTTTATTCATCTGCATCCTTCTCTCTGTGCCTTTCGTTCTATTTTTCATGTGCACACATTCGCTCTCTCTCTCTCTCTCTCTCTCTCTCTCTCTCTCTCTCTCTCTCTCTCTCTCTCTCTCTCTCTCTCTCTCTCTCTCTCTCTATTCCCCCCCCCCTTCCACTCTTTTTCTCTCTCTGTTTCTCTTATGTCTTAAAAAAAGGTCATCGTCCTGTATACCTTCGTCATGTTATTTTCTCACTTTTATCCAAATTAGCCAATTCAGTTTCATGTCATCTGGACAGTAATGAAGGTTTTTTTAAATTTTTTTTTATCATACCACCATTTTCTTTGCCTTTTCTTTCTGGTAATTGAGAGACAAATGGGTTTTTTTTTGTCATAATAATGAAGATGTACTTTAACAAGTGCATAGTCTTTTTTCATCCTTTAATAAAAGAAATATTAATAACATTCTAGTCTTTGCAATCATAAAAGATACCAATCAGCGCGTAAACAAGATTTGTGTCTCGGGCTGATTGTGTGTGTCTGACGAGTGTTTTGTTTTATTCTTATCAGTGTCATTTCCATCAAAGCAGGACCAACTTGGCTCTAGTATTCTTTTCCTTTCTCATACTGATACTACAACAAAACCTCAGCAATGAACAGCAACATCCTCATCCATGTAAAAAATAGTCAACAGCTACTGCTGCTGCTGCTGCTGCTACTACTACTACTACTACTACTACTACTACTACTACTACTACTACTACTACTACTACTACTACTACTACTACTACTACTATTGCTGCTGCTGCTACTTTTGTCACTGCTGCCATATCTTCTTCCACTGCTCATTTTGCTTATAGCTAACAAAAGCACCAACGAGATAAGGGATCGATTTTGCCGAGAATTAAAAACAATGGAAAACGAACTGTAAGAAATGATAACGTTGATAACTTCTATTTTTAGCCAGAGGCAAATTAATAGACCCGCACTCAATTACACAAAGCCCCTAAGACCTTCATATGATAATGAAATATATAATCATTCCTTATAAATATTGGATTTGGGTATTTTACCCCCAATATATTTTCCAATCTACTTAAAAGATATTCTGAGCGCCGATTGTGCGATTTTGGAAACCTCCCAGGAGGTGCACTGCCGTTCAGGAATGTATGGATACCCTTTCGTTTATACCTACATTATAGTGAGCTTTGAAAAGGGTATACTATGTACTATAATAATAGCTGAGATTTTTACAAAAATAGCTAAATATTTCGTTTTAAATGATAACA
>JAWDGP010006450.1:870000-937500 GCA_033675545.1 Elysia crispata
GAAAAGAAAAAAAAAGCTATAATGTAGGAGGATGTCTGCCAAGTCCAGGAACTTTTAACAGTCTCAACAGTCGCGATCAAAGGCAACATTCAAGTTTTCGATGATTCTTGTCCGACAAGCCTGTAAAGAGGTTTTTTTTTACAACTACAGTATTATGTAATAACGTCCTTTTCAGCACAAGACAGGTAATTTCTTTGCAATTTGTGAACGTTTCTAGCCTTTTTTTTTTTTTTTGTTGATAAAATCAGTCTGTCTCGTTTTCTATCAATTTCCTCTCTCTCTCTCTCCTCTCTCTCTCTTTGTCTGCCTCTGTCTCTCTCTCTCTCTCTCTCTCTCCTCTCTCTCTCTTTGTCTGCCTCTGTCTCTCTCTCTCTCTCTCTCTCTCTCTCTCTCTCTCTCTCGTTCTTTCTGTACCTTTCTTTCTTCTCAATTTCCTGTCATTTCCTTCCCCACCGCTTTCTCTGTCTGTCTGTCTGTCTGTCTGTCTGTCTGTCGGTCTCTCTCTCTCTCTCTCTTTCTCTCTCTCTCTCTCTCTCTCTCTCTCTCTCTCTCTCACTCTCTCTTTCTTTCTCCCTATCTATCTACCTGTCTCTCTCACCTCCCAAACACCCACACTTTCTGTTTCTCTTTCACTCTCTATCTGCCTATCTTTCTAATCATATATCTTTCTGTCTGTCTGCCTACAAAATGTCTATAATTATATAATCAAGATAATTTATTTTATATCTGCAGATCCTAATTCATTGGGACAATAAAACATAACCTTTTTCTTCGATCGTATGAGAAACGTTGAAGGATTGAAATTTTATTGGAAGAATACTATACCAATTTCATTTATCTTGTTTGTGTTTTGAACGATTGGCCATTCAATACAACGAAGATTTCCCAAGCCTTTTTAGCGGTTTAAAACTTTAAACAGCCAAATCGTTTTTTTTAACTAAATTCAATGACCTATTCCTGGCCAAAGTAGATATTTCGTAATTGCCGATACAGAAAAAAGGCAATATTTCCTTATCGAACTAACAAAAACTTCAAGACAAGAGACGATGACTGAGAATGACAATGTGCTAATCCCTTAAGACAATCTCAAGACTTGGAAACCTTATCCTTCCCAGTTCACGAAGTAACGCAATTCCTGCTTAGTGCCTAGATGTTATGACCAATATACTGTTATGATTAATTTTGTTCTTTAATGTAGATATAGGTCAAATCTCCCCAGGGAATGAAAGTCATCAATCAAAATATCTCGAAAGGAACCAAATAGGTTAGGAAGGCAATTTCGAGATGTAATAATATGGGCTGAGATTAGTCATAGGACCGGTTTTGTAATAAAAGAACCTACATTTATAATGCGTTTTATAAAGGGCAAAGTTTTGAATCAAGATCTTTTGCCCGTTCGTTTCCCCAATCAATGTGATTTAAGTAAAAAGGTTAGGACATATTTTGCTCAAGAATATAATTATGATTTAAAAAAATGAAAATTGCTTAGGAAGTTCACAACGAAAGCCAAAATATGCATAAATTACAATGATGTAAAATTTCTCGAATCTGTGGACTGCAAAATTAAACAATCCGTGCTATTTGTGAATGCATCGTCTTTTTTTTTTTTTTTTTTTTCGATCAAGTTAGGTGACTTCGTGGTTTTTTGTTTTTTTTTGTAAGTTTGTTTTTGGTTTTTTTTTTTCCTTTCTTTCTTTTTTTTTTTTTTTTGTGTGCTACCGATATTTTGTATTTGTGTCTATATATTTATTCCTTTTACTCGCGACTCTCTATTATTTTTACATTTCCTTCTTAACCTCTGTTTTGCTTCTTCTCTTCTCTTAGCCTTTTTTCTCCGTTTCTCTGTCTTGCTTAATCTTTCCTTTTATTGCGCAAAATTTTGTAAAGTTTTTAAAACTTTTCTTTTTTAACCTGTATTGGATCTTGAATTGTTTGAATATTATTATTTTAAAACTAAAACATCTCATCTTTTCTTAAAGACTGAGAGCTCTCCACCCAGATCGATTCGCGTCGCCCAATCTTCAAAGAAGCCAATTACAGTCTAGAAATGACGCCAGGCTGGTCCGGAAGTTAAGGAATCGGTAAATTGTAAAATGGAGTAAAAATGTAATGTCATTTATGGTTCTGAATAGAATAAAGCCAAGCTTTCTTATTCTTGATTTCGCCACAAAATATCGTGATTGGTGATCAAAATATCCATTCAGAGCCAGGTTGACCCAAGTCACTAGGAATCCTCCTGCCACTGAGACGTATAATGGATTGTATAGAAAAAGTACCTAACTGTTGCTTAAGTGGTTATGTGAACAAACCAAAGCTTTTATAATCTCAAAAATGAATTTTGTACTTCAATTCCTTGCCCAAAACTTGATAAACAACAACAACAACAATAATAATAATAATAATAATAATAATAATAATAATAATAATAAAAGTAGGTAGAAACTCATTGGGGAGCTAGATAACAGGGAGTCTTCAGAGAAGAAACCCCCCTTGTAGCAAGTGTTTCGGCCCTGAACCTCTGACACTCTAAGGGGGTCGGGCCACACCCAGGTGTTATCTTTTTTTTTTTTGCACAGCGCCAGGATTCGAACCCATATCATTCTTGATGGATTGCTGATCCCGGCGCTATACCATTTCGCCAACTGGTCCTGCGATGGTTAGAGAATTTTTAATCCTTATCAAGGAATCTCTCATTTCTCCTGCTCCAGATCCACCGGAAACTGTTTTCGGCTATTTCCGCCAGGAACTTTAGAGCTTTTGTTCTTTTGTTGCCACATATTGAAAGTTTAGTTAGAAGGTCGTAGACTGATGACCCTACGAATCCTCTGGCACCAACCTCAACGGGCATCACCACAGCTTTGTAGCCGGCATTTTCTAGCTCTTTGGTCAGGTTCATGTATTTCTCTCTTTCGTAGGTGTGGGCCTCTTCCATTCTGTTTTCGTATGGTACTGTTAGCTCCACAATGATCAATTGTTGTGTGGAAGCTGAATGGATCACGATATCAGGCCTTAATCTCGTTTCTTTGATTATACTGGGGTGACTGTCCTATTCTGGAAGATCTGCTGAAACATCCCAGTCATCACAGCCGTCTAGAAGGCATTTTATCTGGTTTGTTGTCCTCACCGGCCTTCCGAGCCATGACTTAGCACCTCCCTCTGTTGTGAATATCAACGCGTTGGTATTAAGGAGGGTAGTCTCTCCTTTAGCCGTGCTTATGATTGCGACAAGTTCCTGAAGGACTCTGTTATGCCTCCATGTGTATCGCCCCTGTGAGAGGGCGATTCTGCAAGAGCTCAAGACATGCTCTGTGGTCTGCCTGCCTTGGCATAGCGGACAAGTGGGGTCCTCTTTCTTTCCCCACCGTACCAGATTTGCGTTTGAGGGCAGGAGATCGTACACTGATCTGATGAGAAAGCTGATCCGAAGTGGCGCCATGTGCCAGATCTCATTCCATGTGAGGGATTTCTGCAGGGCATTATCCCAATTAGTCCATTGTCCCTGTTGAGGTTGCTGGACTGCTTTCTGAATCCTTCTGGAATCTTCATTGAGCCGTATCTCATTGATGACCATATCTCTTTTCCCTTTCCCTTCTGCAATAATAATAATAATAATAATAATAATAATAATAATAATAATAATAATAATAATAATAATAATAATAATAATAATAAAGGTAATAATAATAATAATGATGATAATAATAATAATAATGATAATATAATAATAATAATAATAATAATAATAATAATAATAATAATAATAATAATAATAATAATAATAATAATAATAATAATAATAATAATAATAATAATAATAATAATAATAATAATAATAATAATAATAATGATGATAATAATAATAATGATAATAATAATAATAATAATAATAATAATAATAATAATAATAATAATAATAATAATAATAATAATAATAATAATAATAATAATAATAATAATAATAATATTAACAATAATGTTAGCGTCGTACTCCAACCTCTACTATAGTAGGAATGGGTATCATCATCATGTTCAACATACAATCATACTGAACAATATGAGTCCATCTCTCTCTCTCTCTCTCTCTCTCTCTCTCTCTCTCTCTCTCTCTCTCTCTCTCTCTTTCCCTCTTTCTGTCTCTCTCTCTTTCTCTCTTTCCCTCTCTCTGTCTGTCTGTCTCTCTCTGCCTCTTTTTCTCACTTTCCCTCTCTCTCTCTCCCTCTCTTGTCCCTCTCACACTTTCACCTGCTCCTCTGGTCTGATCTACAGGTGGTCATGAATATTTTAAGCACCTTCTAGCAGGACGAGAGCTGGACTCGCCAAATGAATGACTGGCTCAGTAAGACAAGGATTAAAAGAACTGTATTGATTTTTTCAATGATAAAATGGACATATATAGGTATGACAGAGTTTCTCAAACAAGATTCTGGTGGCTATAAGTGAAATAAAAAACTTTATATACAAGATTCGTATTGAGAGTGAGAGAACACAATTGCGAATTTGACTCATTTAACATAAAAATCATTTCTACAGCTATCAAAATTTCGCCGCACAACAATAATTGGGTCTAACGCTTTAAAAAAAAATAAGAAAGGACACAAATAAGATAATCATCTCATGCGAAGATTTCAATTTCACAATTTTTCCACAAAATTATTTCCCTTTGCAGGATTTAAGAAGAGCAAGACTAAAATCAATATCTTTTAAAATTTATGAAATATCTCGTTTCTTAATACCTTTTTGCCATAAGGCTCTTTAGCGAATATTTAAAAGAAAGAATACTGATATTTGGAAGACTGCTTCAGTCGAATACTTGGCCTGAAATTCTCTTAGCCAGGTTTTTTTTTTTTAGTAAAATCCTCGGGATTGTTCAATTTTTTTTTTGATGATGTACTAATATAATTGTTTATTCTTTGTTCTCAAAGTTTCGTTCGATTTATGGTAGATGAGCGAAGTGCTACAAGAGGACAGATAAATCGATACGAATGGAATAAATTTACAGACAGCAGGCGTTTATCAAAAGTCACATGATTTGTACAGTCCCGTTTCTGCTTTCAGTAATGTCTATAAAAAAATGTTTTGTTCCAGTCGTATTTAACATACTAATTTTTTTTAAAAACAGAGATGAAACTTTTTAGAAGACTGCTTTTCGTAAAGCTTAAATGCTTTAGAGAACTCCATTTTAATGAAATGAGAGTCTTAGAAGAGTCTTTCTCGTAGATTGAGACTTGTTAAAAAAACTATGGCTTTTCTGAAGACTCCACTTATAGAATTATTTAGAAGTCTCAGTGTCTGCCTCCCTACCTCTATCACACATACATGCACAAACACTTTCTCTCTCATGGAAATGTTTTCAGAAGATTGGTTTGGTTTCAGTGCTTCAGTATTTCCTCTCATTTATATGAGATGTTTCAAAGGATTTCTACTCTTGCAGATAAGATTTTCAGGGGATATCCTTTTATAGATATAAAACTTATCTGAAGATTCACTCCCTTGAAAATGAGCTGTTTTAGAGGATTCCCTCTTACAGAGATGAGACTTTTCTCTTCGGGATGGGATCTTTTTTAGAAGACCCCCTCACGGTGAGTGTTGCAGAAGACTCATGGAGATTAGAGTTTTCAGAGGTTTCGTCAGCAACTCATACAAAAAAAAAAGATAGAAATTATTAATTTAAAAGGAGTTACCATCCAGAATATTCGGCTTGTCATCAGACACTAAAGATTATCCGCTCCGGTCTTAAGGAAGGATGGCACCTGAGACCTAAATCAGTGATACTAGGAGGTGAAAATGCACATTTATAGAGTGTATGACTTGATGTAAGTGAACAGGCATTTAATATTTGGTTGCCTTGGAAATGGTGGCCATCTTGGATTGTAGGCTATTTTTCGATTCATATAGCTCAGACGTTTACCAAAATGGGCAAAAATTATACAGATATTGTGTTTCAACGATCAGAGCGATTTTTTTTTAGAGTTTTCAATAGTATTCTTTAAAATGTTTCAAGTTTTTATGAAATATTTTCAATACAAAAAATTAAAAAAAAATTATTTATAAAAATTATAATACTGCTATTCTGTACAATATATCAAGCCAATTCTTTGGTAAACAGTACATATTTTATAAGCGAATTCAATTCCTTAAAATGGTGATTTCAAAATTTGTCTAAAAAAATTTTTTTTATTAAGTTCAATTAAAAAAAAAAATTGATGACGATTCAATGATCACACTTCTTTTTGCCTGCGTAGAAAATTTCATAAACAAATCTTAAAGTCTTGAAGTCATGAACAAAATAATGTGGCTGGGTCATATTACCAGCGAACACGAACAATGCATTTTAAAAGTGCCCCACCCCCCCTCCCAAAACTGATAATGATTAGTTTGGGTAATAAAATTAAATATTGCTAGGCATCTATAGTTGATCCCAAATTGAGCAATAGTATCACTGGTTTTTTTTTTTTTTTTTTTTTTTTAAACCTTTTCTTTCAATTCCAAAGATGCAGAGCCAAGAAATTTTCTTCAACAGTCAAAATAAAAAGGTAAGTTTTTTTTTTTTTGGGGGGGGGGGTGTTTTTGTTTTTGTTTTTCGTATATTTTTCCTAAGATTCTTCGGCCAATACATTTCAGTTGCAAATCTGCCTTTAATTGAAAACAGAGCACGCAAGTGTGGTTAGGTTAGATTCCTAAAACTCTTACTCCAGTAAGCCTACGGTTTGTTTGCTGAATGTTGTAGGCATGCTACGCTCACGAAGCATGGATTATATTCCGTTTTATAGCGCTTAATTTACGGTACAGGGAATAAATTTGAACTTAAAAAGATAAAGTTGTAAAAAATCATGTAATTAAAAAGGATTAAGTAATGGAGTCATTTCAGAAAATTTTAAATGATGCTAAAATGGCGACAAAGAATGTGTAACAGTAGATTTCTGATCTTGTTATTACTTTCTGTTGACCAAGTAAAATCCATGAAAAAAACCCAACCAAAATGTAAATGCATACGTTGGTGCTTTTCTCACTAAAAACGGAAGTTTAAAACTTGGAGCGGTCTTTCATAAAAAGCCGATGCACGTCTGCGTATAGATTTTCAAGTAAAATGTTTTGGCCCATTTTTATGAATATCTAGACATTGGCTTAAACAACTCTTTTCGTAAAAGATGATCTGCGGTTTACTTTAGACTCAGCTAAAAGAAATAAAGAGAACCAGTTCCTCATGAGCAGTAGATCTTGTCGGTCACTGCACAAATCGGGCTCAAGCAACGAAACAGGAAGGAGAAAGTCTCTAGGTAGGACTAGGCTCCCAAAGACAATGAACTACCACCGGAACCAGTTCAATACTTTTCAAGACAAAAATAATGACGGGGAGAGTTTGAGAGGCCATGTGCATGCGTCCAAGTATAAACAAGCAACGTTAAACCCTCTAGTTTTACCATACCGAGCAGGCAGTCTCCTGGAATCTGTGAGACCTATCAGAAGAGAAACTCCCTACTACTATTCTTCGAGATTTATGATGCCGCTGCCTCCCATAGGAAGTGGCAGTTACATGCACCAGTATAACCCTACTCGAGCCAG
Source organism: Elysia crispata (assembly GCA_033675545.1). NCBI lineage: Eukaryota > Metazoa > Mollusca > Gastropoda > Plakobranchidae > Elysia > Elysia crispata. The sequence goes on from JAWDGP010006450.1 coordinate 877,564, forward strand.
TGGGAGCGGGTCCCCTTCTTGTGGGGCATCGAGCAATCATCCAAAGAAAAAGAAGCACGGATATTTTTTAGATATGATACAGGATATGAGAAATGGTGAGTGCCCTTTTGTCTTGTTTGTCAAAGTTTTTTTTGTGAAAACAGCGCTAGTGTAACCCTACAAGTTCAACTGTAAGATTTTGAAGCGTTGTCCGCCTGTTGCGCGATGAATACACCCATCCCTCATCATCTGAACTTATAACACTGTTTTGTTTCTTTATTATTTTTTTCTTCTTTGTTGCTATAAAAGCCATAGTGTATAGGTATCAGTCAGCGTTTGTCGGCACTTCTGTTTTGCAATGGATTTTCCCAGTAATTACAGTCACAAAGAGAGATCGGCAAAAGTTATGTGTTTCTAGTTTATTACATACATGGAATCAGTCTGTGTAAACCATTGCACTCAATTACAATGAAGTACAGTGATCCCATTACTCTTTGATGTGAGGACTTCCCTGACCCATTCGTCAAGACTACATACTTAGAAGTAACATTTGCTTGACCGTCTTCTGCTGAGGAATTTATACCACTACCTCTCTGGATAGAGAGCTGGGTTGACCATGCAGAGGTCATGGGCTATAAGGTAGAAGGGTAGGATCCCATCTGACCAGGCCTCACAGTGTGTATAGCTAAAAGTCATTGCCTCTAGGACTTAAAACAAGCAATTGCATTTCCCTGCTCTCAGAGATACTATACATCAACATCTTGTTTAAATATCAGGTAAGAATCTTTATAGCAACCGTACACTTGGTACTGGAGCCCTAGGCAGGTTTGTTTGATATAGCCTACCCCAAACAACTGATATAACTTTATATCAGGCCATTTCTTGAAAATGTCCCCGTCGAGCAAGAAAAGATTTCGCCTTAATGAATTTCATTTACAGACGGGGCTTGAGGGCTAGAGGATCGAACCCGCGAGGAATTTATATGTGGATAAAGGAGCGCGAGTTCGAACCCCACAAGAAATTTGGGTCCTGGACAGGATAGGGGTATAAGATCTTTGAATCCATGATGTTAATCAATTAAGATTCATTCTATTAGCATCATAAAAAAAGATGTGATTGGGAAAAAAAAGGATTTTTGTCCAAGCAGAATCCCCAAAGCTCTCTTATTGTATTCTTTAAAATGATAACAATGTATTGCACGGTATTTTAAAACATGAAACTGAGTTTTCACATACCATAACATATGATCAGTAATTCCATAGAGCTCAACTGAAGACTATGTTAGTAGAATAAATTATAAAAAAAAATAGAGCGATACCATCAATATTATAAAGTTCTACATGTATTGAGTCCATGCATGATACTTTGCGTAAAGTTCCCGCTTTTCTCTGAAATTCGCCTTGTTCTAACCTTCTGCACTTATGACATAGTGTGCGGCGTATCATTACAGCTAGAACACTACATGTGTATATCTGTCCAGTGTAACACGTCGGGTAAGCCCTAACCTAACCAGAGACAATGAAAGGCTTCCTATGTCTCCGTAATAAGTAAGAAAGAGACAGGATCACTTTCCTGTGAGGATGCGTTACTCATGCCACATGTATATGAAAAGACAAGCCTGTAACAAAAGCAAAAATTACATTCGGCTGATGTATTGTGGTTAACTTCAAGACAATGGAGATAATCTAAAGATTGATCTCATACGACTATAAATTTTTTTCAGTTGTGCCCCTTGATAGACACCTTTGAAAACTTTGAGGTGGATTATCCCGCATTTGTAAATAAACAATATGAAGATCTGTAAAAATGTTCATAACGTTTCAGAAGGAATTTCTGTTTGGACGTGGAAGTACTCCTGCATTTTTATTCTATTTAGTATCGATCATCAGAGGTATAGTTCGAATGTTTATCTACAACCAAATTAAATGTATACTCTGCACACACAAAAATACAAACTATTTTTTTCGTTTGGTGTCTATTCCAGTTTTGATGCAAGCCTTTGGAAAAAAATTATATATATATATATAGTACAAGAAAATATCGTATAGTAGTTTAAATTCTGAGAAAAGGCTTCTTAACTCTTGGCTTAAGTAGTATGTAAATAAACTATGGCCTTTCAATAAGCCTTTAAATAATACTGGATATGGGCTGAGCAATATGTTCATCTCTCTCTCTCTTTCTCTCTCTCTCTCTCTCTCTCTCTCTCTCTCTCTCTCTCTCTCTCTCTCTCTCTCTCTCTCTCTCTCTCTCTCTCTCTCTCTCTCTCTCTCTCTTTCTGACAGCAAAATAAAATGCAATACGGTAATAATTTAAATCAAATCAATTTATTTCAAAGAATATAATGCTCAATGAGCAATTCAACAATGTAATGTCACAGTGACATTTTCAACCTTGGTTCATTTACCCAATCATACACAGGTTACAGTTGCAACACAGACACAATTGCACGATACAATTAAACAAATATGGATAAGAAACACAAATTGAACCATTTATGATCATAAATTTAATTTAAAATCTCTCCTAAACAGAAAAAAATGCTAAAGGCAAGTTTCTAGCAAAAATGTTGATTTATTGGAGACTCACAAACCTGGATCGATTTGTATTCAACTGTGAATATGATCCAATATGGACTTCATACTTTACAGCAATCATCATTAACTTTTCTTAGAGAATTCAAGCACAGTATAATACGCATATATCTTCAAAAAGTTACCACCATGTTTAATATTTATTTTGCTACGTTTTTTTAAATACATTTTAGCAAAACTCAATGCCTACAAAGATTTGAAATATCTTTTTGGTGGCCCAGGTGCTTTAAAACAGTCAAATATTCATTATGTTATCAACCTCTATTCACTTATGCAAAAACATTAATTTAAATTACCTGTAATGCTAACAAGTATGCAATTAATATGCAAATAAAAACGCACACAAAAATCAAATGCAACAAATTCAAAAGAAAGTTTAAAGTTTAGAGAAATATTAAAGATGCATCATTGGCTTTTTATAAAAACTCTCCTTTTTTCCTATAATGAACAAATTTTGCCAAATATTAATAAAAATATGGGATCAAACAACCCAATCAATAGCTTTGTCCATTGAAAAAAAAACAAAACAAAAAACTTTCACGATATAAATGCCATACAGGTGTCAAATCTTGAATGACATACATTTTCCAGGTTCATTTCTGATCTATAGGCTGGTCTAAATCAACTCCACATTTCTTCATTTCCCACTTGTTCTGTCAAAAGGATCTGACCACACTTTCATACCTAAAGGTAGGAAAAGAAAAATGGCCAACATGGTTTCCTGAGCAATTTTCTGGCATATTCAATAAATCATCTTCATGCAGATCACATGATTTAAACTTAGGGGGGAAAGTCCCTCTGGCTCAAGGCACACATGATACAACTTATTAGAATATTCAATCTAGCCTGTTTTTTTAAAGCAAGATGCATATTTTAAACTCATACTAGTATCCAATTATAAAAAAAAATGTATGTTTACCGATAGGCAAATACTTCCTTTCACAATTAAAAAAACATGCATAAAACGTATGGTAAGAGTTAATAATATATAAACAAATGGGGAAATGGAAGAAGAAGAATTGGCAAACAGAAACATGACTGTCCAAAATTAATAAATTATGGAAATCCTGCCAAAATGAATCTAAGTACATATTTGCCAGTGTGTCATTTAATGTCATGTGAGGGGTTAAATTCCTGCTCTGTTTTGAAGTCCCATGGAAATGAAGGATACCATCATTTCGTAAAATATTTTCCCTCCATTTATAAGAGGCAGATCAAGCATATTAAATAACAGAACTTGAAGGTTAGATTCTAAAAAAAACTACAGGCACTTTATATATTATGAATCTTGTGAGACCTGATACAAACAAAACTTATTTAAAAACAGGCAATGATAATGAACTGAAAATAAGCCTATAAAAGAGTGGCTGTTGGCCTGATGAAGAAAGCATTACATTTTTTATTGTAACAATATACAGATTTTGTAAAATATTGTGAGCTGTGCTAGTTCATTTGACTTATAAAAAGTTACATGATAATACAATTTTTTCTAAAGAGAAAGTGTGCCAAAATATACATAAAAAGTTTAATTTAAAACACCTGAGGCAAGATTTACATTTATAAGTTTCAGAAGTTAAGAATCTAGTATTGGCTAAATAAGCTTTAATGGTTAAAGTTATTATACCAAAAATAAATATAGAGATAATGTATCCCTTCACAATTGCCATTCTCCAAACTTACTAACACTTACCACCCGGTTGAATTTTCTCCTGGTCAATTCCTTTACGCCCTGATCTCTGAATTTCTTCTGTGGGTGATAATGAAAAATATGTGTAAACTTCTACAATTTTATAAAAAGTCATAAAAATAATAGTGTAAAATAAGGGGCAAAAAGGGAATACACAAGAAATCAAAATTTGTTATAAAAACTGTGGTCTAAGTACAGCACTTAATGCACTATATTTCAAACATACCATATAACTATATGCATAAAAGATTGCCTACTTCATTAAAAACAGTTCTGAAATTTTGCTTCATATACAGCTAATGCTATACAGGTATAGCTTTGCACAAATGGTTTTATACTTAGGGAAATTAAAAGAGGGATATGTGGAAAACTTTAAAATGCTATTCATTGCAAGATCAGGCCGGACTAATCCTGAAATTAGAATGGCTATCTGGAAGAAAGGCAAGCAATAGGCCTATTGTAACTGAGTGAGCAGCACTGACAACTATCATAGAATATTTACTAGACTAAATGTAGTGGCAGCAGCATGTGTTTTGTAGTGGAGCTTGAATGAATCAATACATAGTGAAGTGTAAATATAATTGCAAGTTGGTAACTAGGTGAATTGTGAGTGTAATAGGCACAGAACAGATGTTAATTAAGTTCCTCTAAATTCATGATTAAAGGCTCTGTTAGGTTATGTTAAGCACTGTGCAATAGATGTAAACTTTATTGTACGAAAATCTTACAACACAACTAATCATTACAAAGATAGTGCACGATGGAAAAGCTTGAAGCAGAATCTAAAGCATTCCTCTTTATCTCAATTCATTATAAATACACTGTACCGGTATATAGTTTGACTTATTCATTCTAATATAATGGAATGAAACTAAATTTTAGTCTTTATTTTCTTTGATCTATTCAATTTATTTAAGGGGGTATATTGATTCAAAAGTGGGAAAAGTTGCAATGCAGTTTCATATCTAGAGAAGAACTTGAAAACATTTACTATTTCACTCAACTCCATAAATATAAAAAAATTCTTGATTTTGATACACTACCATTAAAATTCTAATGTTTCAGTCACTAACAAAATATTACTTACTCCACGGTTCCGGATTAATAATTGGAGCCACAATTATTGGATATGATGCAATGAGAATGCCTCCTACCACGGTTCCTATGGCTAAAATAGATCTCAGATTTTGCTTGACGCTGTTCATTCTTTTTTTTTTATTATTATTATTTAATGGGGAAGAAAACTAGATCTTGATCTAGTTCTAATCTTCACTTAAATATGGATCTTAAATGTTAGTTTGGGTTTAGTTTGCGTCTTTGTTTAAAGCTTTACTTTCAGAACGTGTGGTTTAAATCTAAATCTTGTTCCAGATTAGATCTAGAATCTAAGTTAGTCTTGTTATACAACAATATGATGTATTAATTATTGGGCACCGCTTCCTTATCATCTTACTCTCAAGTAAAAAAAAAATAAGATAACAGCTAAGTATTTGGTGGATTGTCCCAATTCAACGTCCAATATTGACTCTAGATTAGATACCGTTTAAATCTTGTAATTTATGTAGATCTATACCTAGATAGATCTAGTAAAATCTTTCACTTCTCTTACAGAGGACACACTATTTGTTTACGGTTTGTAACATTGTATTGGGATTAGCCGTTCTGCAGTAAACAGCAGTTTGCATTGGCTACGAGCACGTAAGACGTAACAGTAAGAAAAAAAACTGTCCAAGGTCATTCTTTTATAAGCTGCCAAAGTTTTCCTAAGTTTTAGAGTGGATTTATCTTATTAGTGAAACTGAGTAGCTTCATGCAATGTTCTCTTGAGCATCACCAAAGAGAAAAAAAAAAGATAAAAGAGTTATTGTGTTTAATGAATTTTGTAGTACTAGAAAATGACAATACAATAGGCACCACCAGCCATGGAAAGAATTAAAATTAAGATGAAGTTCAAGGTAACATCAAAAGATTCGATGATTAGAAGAATTTACAACTATTTTCAATTGAGAAAAACTCAAGTTTTTTTTGTATGCCTCTTTAATAATTTTTTTTCATTTCATTTTGTTTATTTGTTTGTTTGTACTTTTTAAACGTTTCATAAGCCTGTTTGCGATTTGGGTAAACAGTATGCTGAATCGGGCAGTTTTTGCAGGAATATTTAATAATTTGACATGCATTGTTTCAAACATAGAGTTCTTAAGACATCGTGCTATGTATGCCAAAGTCGAAGCACAATGGTCGTTGTAAAATCAAATTGGTTAAACTAGGGGATTGATACTAAGCTGAAAATCTACTTAATTTCTCTCTTCTTTCTCGAAACTTACAAATATGTATAAATATTGAAGTTAATCAGTGAAACTGCGTCTCCCTCCAAATTGGGAAAAAATTGCTAAAAATATCTTTTCTCCTCCGCTCTATCTCTGTATCTTTCTCTACTTTCACTCTTTCTCTCCCATACCCACATAGCTTTACACTCATCTAAAACCGTTTTACTTCCTCTCTACATTAATGAGTTTAATGTTGTTATTATTGTTGCTTTTGTAACAGTTGTTGTGATATTTTTTTGAATTAAAACATAAAAGGGCTGAGATTATGTCTAAAGACAACATGGCATTTGACGCCGGGGTCAGATAAAAACGTAAAATTTTCATCTTATTAGATTATTAGATTTTGTAGGCCTTGTCTACTACTCTACCTTAACTACCTATTCTAAATTCTTTGATGTGTGAGTGTGTGTTTGTGTGTGTACATTAGGTATCATTGTTTCTGTCTTTGCTCTTTTTTCGACATACTCAATAATTTACGCCCTCACATAAGACATTATTGTTTGTTTCAACTTTTAACTTTTTGAAAATTGAGAAAGAAATTTCGATTCCCATGAATTGCGGACTTGATTTTGAAAAATACTTTTATTTAAATATGAATTTTTTTAAAATTAATGGATGCCGATTGTTATGAAATATTTAAAGCTCTGAATAAGAAATGTCAATGCACACATATACCATTGAAAACCAAGCAAAAAGAACGACAGAAGTTCGATCAACAAGAACAAGTCAGCCAGCAACCAAATAAAGTAATGGATCAAATTAAATAAATAAATAAATAGATAAATAATTGAATATATAACAAGATAATACTTTAATAAAATAATATCAAATGACAATAAATTCCACCCACATTGAATCTGAATAAGTTTTGAAATGTCTTCATTTTATTTATGGAGACACTCACTTCCAATTATACACATGTTGTGTTGTAACCCCTCCAGCATCAAAGGAACTGATAGAAAACGGTTATAACAAAAGACCTTTCATTTGAAGCCTGCGAATCCCTACAACTACCAAGAACAATACAACTCGAATCCAGAGTCTAATTTTGTAATTTAATTTCAGTGTGCGTCTCTTCTTGCCATTTCTAGGGTCTTTTTAAACCTCAATTAGTGATTTGCAGATTGAGTAGACCTATGTATGGAATAAGGTGCAATTTAGTACTCATGTACTTTATTGTTCCCTACCTCTTTCTCTTTATAAAACAAACTTCTCAAAAGTGAAAAAAAATTTTTTAACAAAAGTAAAGAAGTGTGGGTGTGTACACAATATTCGCATTTCGAGCCTTTTAAAATTTGTTGTTTGACCGCAATGTTCGGGTCCTTAAAATGAATAAATAAATTAATTAATTAAAAAAAAAAGGAGTCTGCAGATCATGTTTCTTTCGTAAGGAAACAGTTTCCTTGACGTGTCTCCATTAATTTTGTGCAATATCAAATTCTAATCAGCCATTACACTGCCAATTTTTTTTTTTTTTTGTTCTTTAATCACCCGAAGGCTTTGTTTGGACCCGTTGCGGCACATTTATGATGACAGATCCGTGTTATTACCTATGGCAGCCAAGGCTTCTACTTCAGTCACGAAAATCGAGTTTGAAAAGTTTGGAATAGTAAACCAGCTACGAAAATCTCTATATAAATTATCAACAGTGCTTCCACCAATTTTTAGATCAGTCCTTCTTTTTCGATAAAATCAATAATCATAATCATGATTTGTTCGTAACATTTTTATGACCGCTGAGATTCTTGTCTCTATATTTTCATTTTCCAAGGGATGTTGTTCTTTGTTAAAGATACAACTCACACGCTTTCCTGTCTCTTTGTTTTATTCATCAATTCATTTATTTTTTTAAAGCGCCGGTCTTAGATAATACTATTAGCTTTTAAAATCAGGGTTTTTACTAATAGTTTATTCTATTCTATTGTTAAGGGGACGGAATGCAACATTTAAAAATACGCGTTCTTTCCAAACGATGGGACGTAATAAAAGCTTTGGTGAAAGTAAGTGCAAAAACTTGTCGTAATAACTACTTTTACAACATCAAAAAGGTTTAATTTAGTCTTTATCTACTAAACAAAAAAAATTAAAATAATTTGTTCTAAGCCTTTGATCTGTAAATTTAGATCTAGTATTTTTAAAAATAATAATTACTAAGCCTACGACCTTTTCAAGTTTATTTTGGCCTCTCGAGGATTCACTTAGCCTAGTGCTAGTGTCGTTGGCTACAGGAAGTCAACACTGTGAAGTCTGAAGAGTGGCTTACAGTTTGTTGTCAACAGACACAGTGTCCCACTGTACTGTGTTGTCGATGCAACTCAGGCTGCAGGTATCAGTCTAGTACGGTTCAAATAATCTGGCTTCACGCAACGAAGATTATGTAGATTAGATGAATATTTCTTTTCTTTGAATTTATGGACTGTTCTTGCTTCGATTTAGTTCTGAAGAAGACTCAGATTTCTAGATTAAGGCCACACTCTAGATATATAGATCTAGACATCTAGACCAGAACCGAATACTAGCTTTTAAAAAGTATATTTTGGAATTTCTTCATTCAAAAGGATTGGAGGCCAAGAAAATTTATTACAGGTATCATCGTGTTTCTGTGATTTATGAGTTGATGAATCATCAATATTATTTTAAATATAGATGATTAGAATGTTAAGTAGTCATGATTAGGCTGGTGGAATCATGCAATTGAATCGATGAATCATTTGAATGAGAAAATATTCTTATAATACGAAAGGTCTTGATCCAAAGATTAGGTTAAGAATATGTCAAGAAGAATAGGCTTAAATATAGATCAGTAATTTAGATTCAATCTATCCAGAATTATAATTATACACACTATAGTATGAATTTCTTTTCATTTCAATTAATTTCACTTTCAGCACAGAGTAAAAGAAAAAGCTAAACTCATGACCTTCTTACGAGGAGAATGTATACAGCAATGCAAAGTTGTTATTCACCAAAGGAACAATTGGATACTTAATTTTTTTTTCATGACTCATCATTACTAAAATTTTATTAATGTGCAAGCTTAATACTATAGTTCAGATCTAATCACCAGATTTAGATCTGGACTCTAATATCTACATGGTTTTGAATTTTGATGAAGAAAATTGATCAATTCATTTAGGGAATGAGAAAGGTTCGATACGTGGGGGAGGTTGTGAAATAGAAATTGGGACGAGATATCATTTGTCCTGTATGATACTTTTACAAATTTTTTTTTCATAAATTTATGCTCTCAGCATCATCCCACTGCTTTGATCCTTGTATGGATTTGTTAACTCTTAGTACACAAAGGCAAAATCTGCATTTTTGCGGAGCTAATTTTGGGTCTAAATTTGAGGCTGCATACGTTTTGCACCATTACTTTGTTAAAAATTGTTCAATTCTCACAAAACACACATAAAAAAAGGGTTTTAAGAGGGCTTTACAGGCATTATAAAATTGCAAATTTATTTTAATTTGGTGCGCACATTTGTTTTTATCTTTGAACCTTGCTTCTTTTGTAAGTGTAGGTCTAGATCTAGACCTTTCAATAGTTTCATGTTCATTTTTCACTGAACTAGAGTTGGATTCATCACAATCTATCCACTTTCTGATTGTTTTTTGTGCTTCAGAGCTTATAAAGAGCTAAGGAGTATTGTCAACGTTCACTAGGATCAGCTGTTCACAACTGTGACAATAACAGGCTAGCAACAATAAACAATACAAAAAATGGCTAAGAATGACTTTATTTTCTCTCAATGCCACAGAAAGCTCCAAACTGAAAGCCAATGATGTCAACATCGGGTATCTATAAGTTGGGTTGGCTTTTACTGAATAATGATAGGATTATAATATGTTGGTCTGTGCGCCACACTGTGTTGAGAGCCATAAAAATGGGACTTTTCACCTGCCACACCGTGTGGCGAGCGGGATCCAAAGAGTTAAAATTCTAAGAGAGACATAAATTTATGATTTTACCATTGTTTAACAATGTATTTCCATGGTCTAGCTTACATTGCATTTATTAAAATTCATTTCGGAACTCGCAAATTTAAAAAAATCTAAAATAATAGAATTATGAAAAGATGCATTTTTCCAACTCAATGTTCAATGTTTTACTTTTTCCCCTAGTTCATTCAGAAACTCATGTTTATAACCCATGGTTGGAAAAAAGTTATGTTATTAGTACAGGAGCTAGTCATTATTATGCTTCAACCTATGCCCTTTTTGTTTGACAGGCACCTGTTATGTTGTAAACCTTTTTCGTTACAAATGTGTGAAATCCAGTTTACTAAGCCATGACATGTGAAAGAACATTCCTAAGGACATTGTTTTAAAATTGTTTTCTAAGAACTTAGCTGTTTTTTTTTGTGGCCTGGGCATATGTGTTTGCGTTTGACATTTCTCCTTCCTTCCAGTCCTTTCATTAATTTTTAGATATAGAAAATATGACATTGCTTAATGGCATAATAATTTATTTTAACATTATTATTTCGCCACTTGGTCGATAAAGAGGCTGCTGTAACACAAAGTGTACAGTTAATGCTATTCCTAAATTATTACAAAAATTTTAGTTTATCAACTTTTAAACACTTTACTGGTAAAAATTACAGAAGAATAAAATCCATAAATATGAAGGGGAAACATTAAAAAATATAGTTTTTACAAGCTAAGAATTATTTTTATTTAAAACTTTAAATATTTTTGACGGCCTGAGTTATACATTTCACTATCATCTTTGTTACTTTTACAAACAATATTCACTCAATAGGCAATAACAAAAAAAGGCAGTTAAAATCAATTAAATTGCTATTATGGTCCTTATTGCCTCAATAGCCAGGGATAAAATCCTGAAAGCATCTAACATATATATCTACCTTTTTATTCAAGTTTAATTTAAGATCCCACATGAAGTTCATAAATTTTCAAATTTTCTTTTGTGATTCAAAATTTTCCAAGTTTTTAAATCACTGAGCATGGTTATAGATTTCTATTTCAAGACCATCAAGTAATTACTTTTCGCAGTTGTTGAAGGTTTCAAACATGAATCTGCAAGGATACATCATACCGTAACAATTAAGTTCCTCTTAACGTCAGTTGAAATAAATAGAATGTCATAATAAATATGAACTGAAGAAAACAAAAAGACATATGTTAGAAAAAAAAAATAATCTTATCATGGAAAGGACTTTAACTTTTACCAGCACTAAAATTTTAAATTTTCATCAAAAGTTCATGAGTAATACAAATTATGCCAACATTTATGATTTCACTTTAATTCTGGAAAGTATCTTCTTGCCTCTATTTGTCATTAGTATATCAGTTTTCAAGATTAAGGGAAGTTTAATAATTTAATCTGCTAACTCTTCAAACTGGGTGCTGTTTTCTTTCTTTCTTTCTTATTCTCCTTAATTTGTTTGGAGCAGTTTCTCTTCCATTTTGTCTGGGTTTTCATTTTTATTGCCAGAGTCATCCTATGTGGCGCGCAACTTTTGTCATCAATCCATATTCCATTTTATCTTTTTCCCTTGCATTTCTTTCGGCTGAGATATAGTTGTTTTATTGTTCCTGGTTTTGCCAGTTACATATTTTATTTTTAGAAATAAACTCAACTTTATCTGTTATAAATAACGCAGACGTAACCCTTCCAATTTTTTTGAAAACTACGAGGAAAATGGTCTATCAAACAACTCGCCTATCTCACCATTGTCAGGGTTATATATTCACATGATTTTGTTACTTATCAAGCCTTCACTACGAATTGGAGATACTGAATCTAATGTGTTTTTAATGGAGCTAAGGGTGGAAACTGTGTAGCTGAAGTTTAAACTTTGTGAAAGAAATGTCACTGAGAGAATTTTCTTTTTTTGTATTCCCTGTCACAAGATCAAGTGAAATAAATTAAATTCTGTTCGTGCACACAGCAAGTATGCCGTCAAATTATTCTGTGTAAGCGTGTTGTGTAAAAATAACGCAGTGTCATCAAGGTGATGATAACGATAATTAATAGAAAGATAACGTAAACAATACATGTAATTATTTCGATTCAACGAAAAAGCATGGTGGGAATGAGGAAATGACCACGATATATATTTATAAAGATTGAAGAAAAGAAAGACGAGGCTGTCGTTGTGTTAATATTATCAGGAAAGCCTGCTAACTGGAATGATATAAAATTATGGTAATCAAAGGGCTGATTATAGAAAACTTCTCTCAATATTGAATAAGAGGTCGGATAAAAGGGCATCAGGGTGTGCGATATATATGTTACAGTTTCTAGGATTTACCGTTGGTGGTTTTTTTTGTTTTTTTTTTTTTTTAATGTGCCTGGTTCATGTCTTACCAGCTGGCCAAAGACCAAAATAGTCAGACGATACGTTACTATAAATTCAACATTTACATTCCCGGGAAAAAAAAAAATCTCCGAGTCTCCGCGTGAAGCGTAGAAGATAAGATGTGAAACTTCCGCAAAGAACCAAAGAGTTTTATTCCCAAGGATCATTGTCGCGATTGTGAAGTTTGATGTGTATGTTTTTTTTCCCTCTTACCAGTGTGCTTAATTACTTCCTCGATGTATTTCTGTTGTTATGGATGAAGCGCCAGTAATTTTAATCAAAATAATTATTATTATCACTTTACCACCATAACTCTGAATCGATGGCGGATTCAGATACTATTGGCTTAACATTTTTCGCTCATATTTTTCAATTACCAACTTGGATTGCCACTGTTAGGATTATCTTGAACAATAATATATAACAAAGCTTAAAAATTATAACTACAAATGCCTGTATGACGCGATGAGGTGAAGTAGTGAAAAAGAGACACATGCTTATTGAAACTAAGGGAATGCGGACATTCATGTTAGTCTGAAGCCAAATCTCTTTAACTGCGCAATACCCCGTTAAGAGATTTCTCAGTTTCATTCTTCTTTTATTATTCATTCACAAAAAGTTCGTCCACATAGTGTGTCCGGGTAACAGTATATGGCGTCTCAATAGGCTTCACTAGGCTAGGGAAACTTTTCTAATAATTCCTCTGTTTCTTGGAGACACTAGGTCTATCAGGAACTAAATCACCTAGAACGTCTTAGTCTCCATGCTTCGTATAGATTTTTCTCTGTTTCGTTATGCTTTCTCTTAAGTAACGTATAATTGGCGCAGCACTTCTTACGAAGTACAAAAATGGGGCAAATTGAGAAAAAGTTTGGTCTATAAATATAAAATACATATACATTCTTTTGACCTTTAAAGTAAGGAATCAAATTGATAAATTCTTAATGAATTTAAGCACGCTCAAGAAAAAAAAAAATAGAGAAAAGAATAATGTAGCGGGGTTTTTTGCTAGTTTTTTTTTTCTCGTTAACTTATTCATATGCTCTCAGGCAAATGATAGCGTTAAATGCTTAATTTTCCTTGTGTCCAGTAAGTCATCTGTACTTCCATTTGAATTTAACAGAAGACCTGTCGAGACTAAGGGTGGGTATGCTTATCTCTATCAAATACTCCCTCGGGTCGCGCTGCAGAGAAGAGGCAATATTAATCGTGACAATATTGTGTCAGTTAGCATTACTCTAAATCTAATAGCCTCCAACCTGTCTCTCTCTCTCTCTCTCTCTCTCTCTCTCTCTCTCTCTCTCTCTCTCTCTCTCTCTCTCTCTCCCCCTCCCCCTCCCTCTCTCTCTCCCCCCTCCCTCTCTCTCTCTCTCTCTCTCTCCCTCTCCCTCCCTCCCCCCTCCCTCTCTCTCTCTCTCTCTCTCTCTCTCTCTCTCTCTCTCTCTTCCCCCCCTTCCCTTTCTCTCTCTCTCTTGGTATACGGCTGTTCATTTCTCAAACATGACTCGTTATCCATCTTCACCTCTTTTCACCTTTTTTTGTTTAGTGATACAGATGTATTTTATATACCTTCCCTCTAGATTAGCTGGACATGGTAGATCATATGGAAACACGACTATTTGTCTCTCTGATAACTGGTCATATAAATGATTTCCGCGGTTTTTTTTTATCACTCCAGTGAAATAATATTATATTGAGTCATATAATAAACTGCAGGCGTGCTCTAATGGTGGCGGTGCATGAAGCTGTATGAAATGAAATGTCACCCTCTTTGCTTGTGAATATCAATTGAAATATGACAACAAATATAAAGGAAAAAAATAAAAAAAAAATGCCGGAGTTGAATCTCATGTTGTGCATGTATATGTAATTTGGGCATCGGGGGATTTCAGAGTCCAGTTCCTGGTTTATCGAGACCCAACCAGGTATAACTCCAATTGTAAGGTTAGAAAGCACCGTCTCGAATCGTTGATCGGTGTAGTGATAATCAATTTTAGCTTGATCGATTATTTTGACGGAAAATAACAGCCACAATAACCGATAATCCCGCTTCCCGGATCCAGGACTTCTACAAACTTGGCCTTATTAACCGTCATTAGCGTAGTCTTGCGAATTTTCTTCAGGCTAAATGTCGTAGGATACTGAAGTAAACTGAGAAAAAAAATGATGCTAAATAATTAATAATTTTAATTTTTTTAAATGTCTCTTTAAAGTTCATATTTTAGCTTAAATTGCATGCATTGTTCATAAATCGCGAAACTTCACTCTCATTCATCTTGTAAAACGTGTACCTCATTAAGTCATGATAGGGTACCTGGACAATGGTCTCTATAAAAAGCATTTTTTTTTCTTTTTCCGGATAATTGACTACCTGAGAATCTTACGAACCATGGGAAGCAGACTAAAAGAAATAAGGGAGAGTTAGCTGACGTGTATCCTTCGAAAAGTTTGTTTCGTGAAGTCACGAAGAAACATCGGCCCAAATATGTTTCGTAAACGGAAAAAAAAACAACTCACAAAAAGCCACGCCTCTAAATGAAAATTGGCTGAGAGTAGAAAAAATACGCAATAATGTTAAGTTGTATATAAATTTATTTGATAATTAAACACGCTTATGGTTTGCCTTATTTATGCATTTGTACATAGATTCTTTTAGAATATGCTACGTTGTCCTCCGTTTACCCACACGTGTGCTAGAATCTTTATAAGTCTATATTAACGTTGCCCTTAAAGCTAGAAAGTCGAATCTAACCACAGCACGTGTTAAGTGTTTGTATTTGTGTGGAGTCCCTCCTATCTAACCTGGACCTCCAATCCCGATGAAGAGCGAAGCATTGTTATTGCCTTACTTGCATCGTAAAGGGAAATAACTCATTGAAGACTGAGTTCCGATTTCTAAGGATCATTTCCCCAATTTGTACTGCAGTTCCTATGATTCAGCAGTCCGCACTAAGTGAACAGTTACTCTCTTATGTGAGTGCACTGCAAGTCTGTTTTCTTCCCTATTTGCGTTGTTATTACCTACACATCATTACTGGAAAATTTGAAATAGTCATTAAAAATATCGACTGGGTTCCGACTTCTAAGGATCAGTTCTCCTATTTGTACGTTTATGATTCAACTTACTGTTCTCAATGTATAGTTTCTCTCTCGTTGTTAGTATTATACTCTGCACTTCCGTAACCTTTCTTTCCCCCCCCCCCCCCCCCCCTCTTTTTTTTTTTAATACGTTTCGACATTTATTTTGTTTTTCGCCGAACCAAAAATGGTCTGAAACACTACTATACGACATTGAAAACTCGTCGTATCTCTCGGGTCTATGGCATGCTGCTTGCACAAGTCAAGGTGTCGGTGAGATATCCAGAGGGAATAGTAACACAACGACCGCTGCTAACACGGACAGTGACATATCTCTCGAGTGGACGCGTGAGGGTCGCTTTCATTCGCAGTTTTTTACTTCTCTCTTAAGGACTGAAACGCACCGTTTCTTTGGTAGCTGTTTCTCACCGATGTCTCCATGATGTAGAAAAGAGAACAAGCTAGATTCAGTTAATGCCCGAGATCGTTAGAAAACCCAAAAGGAGCTTACGTCGTTTTGTTTTCCTCCATTAGCCATAGGTGCTTTTTTCTGGTTTAGGATAAACTGAACTTGATATATGCGATTTGTAACCATGTCTGATTAGATGGGAGAAGAGAGCGTGAAGGTCTGAGTCATGTCTGAAACAAATAGTGGCCAAAAACCAGAAAAAAGAAGCCAATAAATAGCTCGGAAAAACGCGGATGATAACGAGTGGCATACCCTACTCAACGAAAATCGCACAGATTTCAAATGTACTTCGGTATTTACAAAGGGAAGAAAGTAAGAGCAAGTTTTGTAGTGCTAAACTAAAACTTTCAACCGGATTGTCTTTTCTGAAATCTCAAAGTATTTTAGAGCACTCTTGTCGAGCTGGTCTATCTAGCAATCAATAAGTGCTAATTTATATGATTTTCCGTGATCTGGGACATGTACTCTTACCCCGCAAACTCTCTAAATGTTAGCTATCATATGGACCGTACCACGGTAAACAAAAACCAGGTTCTGCCGACAGTTAATATCTTCAATTCTATCAATTTTATGATAATGCATTGAAATCAAGCAGTGCTGAGCTTACAGACTCTGAATACAAATGACATTTTTCGTTATGACATTACAACATCAGCAATAAATCACAATAGATGATAGATATTAATTCGAGGCAGTTCATGTCATCACGGCTAGTAACAGATTCATCGATTTTAACTGCGGGATGATGTATGGTGCTAATGAACAACCGAATGAGAGAATAAAAACTGGATGTAATCATAACCGTGACTATGGAAGTCGTTGACCTTAGCAGCTAAATCTTAGTACGAGTACACGGATCGTGCGTCGAGAAAAAAGGACAAGTTTTGATTGTTGTATTATCCCAGAGCACGCTAGCTCTGACCGTCTGTCTGTCTTTGTGTGTGTGTATATGTATGTGTGTGTGTCTCTCTTTCTCTCTCTCTCTCTCTCTCTCTCTCTCTCTCTCTCTCTCTCTCTCTCTCTCTCTCTCTCTCTCTCTCTCTCTCTCTCCTTTTCTGTGTGTCCTACTCGCTTTGTCTTATCTCCATCCCCTCGCCTGCTTCCTGCTTGAATGTTTTCTTCCATCAGTCTGACAGTTTAATTTTACACCCACTGTGTTTTCTTCCCGAAATAGGACAGCCGAAAGGAGTGTAGAGCCGATTATCGGTTCCGCTACCCCGCGAAATCGCTTTATCCCGAAGATGAGGTCTGGAGGCAGAATGTAGAGTTGAATGATTAAAAAAAATGTCTGGAATGGAGGTAAATAGGCAATGATCATCGAAATAGATGGAGTGGGTGATTCGCTCTCTGTTTTGACAAGTTTGACATAAGAATGAATTTCGCAGTTCTCCTCATTCCTTTCTCCCTCTCTCTCTCTCTCTCTCTCTCTCTCTCTCTCTCTCTCTCTCTCTCTCTCTCTCTGTCTCTGTGTTTCTCTCTATCTCTCTATCTCTCTCTCTCTCTCATTCACTAAATCTCCCTCTCTTCTCCCATCCATTGTATTTCTCTCTCCAAAATTTCATTCACTTTTTTCTTTTCTTTTATCCCAAATTTCCGTTGTGACTAACCAACAGTCATTCTCAGAATTTATCCCCTGAGGGATGACCATCTGATGTTCTCTGAGAGACCGAGAGTCATGCGAGCAATTATCTTTTCGTTAGTATTCTCATTACTTTGTATGAAAGAGCAATACATTTCCTTGCCTGCGGAACTCCACTTTATTGATCTCCGTGAGGGCTGACGATTACTTGGTCCATTTTGTGACTCGCGATCTCCATGTCATGGAGTAGGACTGGTGCTAAGAAAATATAGTGACTGATAGCATGCGTGGCAGAGGTTGAAAGGGATAAATACATCTGGGAATGTTGGTACTTGTTGGATCTGTCAGTTCTCGCTTTCTTTGGTAACACTACTTGACGATCATAATTAATTTATTGATGAATAGAAAAAAATAATTAGTTTTAATTTGCAACATTAAGTACCCATTGCTTAACTCTTAATAATTGTTTCTATCCGTAAGAACAGAGCGTCCTTCCAACGAGAAGAGAGGAAAAGAGAGTAGTTAAGGCGAGACGAGAGAGAGAGAGATAGGGACAAAGAGAGGGAGAGAGAGAGAGAGAGAGAGAGAGAGAGAGAGGGGGATGGTAGTGGTGGTGGTGGACGTGGGGAGGCTGTAGAAAGAGAGACTATTTTATTCCAAGCAAATATTTTAATCACACGATGCGTGTCGATGCGGCGAGAAAGTTTCCAATTTTGGGTTAACCCGATCTAAATCAATTCTATGATTTATTCATTAGCTGAAACGCAGTGAAATTAACTCATTCAAAATTTTCACAACAGTATTATATATTTGCACATGTTTTTGGTGCCAAGGATGGTAAGTAGAATGTTAACTAAGTAGGAAAATGATATCTCTGCCGGATCATTTTTCCTAACATCCTTATGTTGAAGAAGCAGATGCTATTTTTTCTCAACTCCTCCGCAACAGTGACATAAATAAGTAAGTCATATTTACTTCAAAGCAGAACGTCCATTGAATGGGCTTGCTTATTGTATTTTCAATCTTCGCCGCACACTTCAGATGATCTTGGGGGAAAAAAAAGCCACGATCAGCTCCATGGAATAACTTGACTGTGATTGGGGCTGCGACGTCATGGTTATTTATGTTCTCAAGATCCTTTTTTGATCCTTTATGTAGTTTCGTGATGAGGATTTCCTCACCCATTTTGTACAAGAAACTAGAAGGATTCGTAGGACTGTAAAAACCAATATGATGTAACAATGGATATAAATTCATTTTATATGTTATTTTTACCAAGTGTGAAAAGCAACAAAATCCGCGACCTCTGAGAGCACTCCAACAGAAGATTGTGCCTTGCAATAATTATGACTGAGGTCCCGTTTTTTAGTCTTTTTCATGATTGTCGTTATTTTTATCCAATCTCATCTTCAGTTGGCTGTCGCGATCGTCACAGTCTGAAGACAATCTCAAAATTTATCCTCTGCCATGGCGATGCAGGGTGCTCCCCTCATTGATCCTGTTACGACATGCTGTACCAGAAATGACCAGGCTGTTCTGATATGGGGCAGGGGCAACTATTAGTCTGTCCCCGCGAAATTTTGCCAAAAAAACCCCCCCAAAAAAACACAAATATTGCCATAAATTGTGCGAAAAAAAAATGTACAACTACAATTGTAAATTACTATCTCTCACGTAGTTGGCTTGGTCAAATTGACAGGCAAATATTGATGTAAGCAAGAAATATTGATAATTTAAATCTTATTTAGTTGTGTTTCCTTAGAGAAATTGTAATTGATTAGTAAAATCAATCATTTTTATACATTTTTATATGATAGGCTACATCCATATTGACTGTCACACGAAAAGAAAAAAAAAATGTTAATTTGGACTGAGAACATTTAAAACATTTACCATGACACATATGATTGATACCAAGAAAGATACACATGTATACACGCTCTAATTAAGATATAATGTGTTGGGCTTATTACCAAGGTAGTTCAGAAGCAACTTAACAAAAAAACAAGGTGAGCCTATTTTGCTATTTTGTTTGAATGAAGATCGTATTCATCTTCTGCAATCCTTTTCATGGAACTCTTATGTCAAGTAGACTTTGTGTGCGACTCCACAGAGAAAGTTCGACTATGGTCTAGGACCAAATTACAAGACATACAAAACAGTTTGTTTCCACTAACATGAGTCCAGCTCGTGAACTCTGAATGACGTTGTGGGGCAGAGACGTTTCTTCCAGATTTATTGACTCGGCATGACCCCATGGTGTTGACGTACATTTTTGAAAATATGTAGATCAAGGCAGGAACTTATTAAGAACTTAATCTTGTTGTAGATACCGAATCCCTCTTTAGAGAAAAATAAAATATAATTTTTTTTTTCAAATTCAATGCATAGCTATGTTTTTTTTTACTGGATCTGCCGAACCCCTGAGATCGACGCACCGAACCCCAGGGGTTCGATCAAACCCAGGTTAAGAACCACTGATCTAGATGCTTGCTGTAGCATGTACGGCAGTGTTTACAAGTGAAACTGAAAGTGAAAGAATCTTTAAAACTTTGGATATCTTTTTGGCGTTTCTGTAAAAAAAAAAAGTGTTCCTACGTCCTGTAACTGCAAGGTGAGACAGTTACACGCAGCCACTTACGAGAGATTAGTATGACGGCGTGGTGAAATTTTCAAGATTTGCACTGAGTGGTACGCATTACCCTTTGTCTGAGGTAAATGGTGTGGATCAGGAAGTCTAATAACGCCTGATCACTTTAGGCGATGAACCCTGTATGTTATGTGGAGCGCGACTGGTTGCATCGATAAGTGCCAGCTTGGAGATCCTCACGGAATTCCTATATGACGGCATTCAACTTAACTATTGGGGCAGAGCAGATCGTTTTCAGCTCTAGTCTCCTTTTCGACGCGTCTGACGTCTTGTAACTACCTTAGTTCGGAAAATATTGTGAGGGACAATAACAATAATTGGGATTCGTGGGTTATGAGGATATCGTTATGTCTTCAGTTGCCGCACAATTTTTTCATCTGAACATGACCTCGTGTAAAAAAGGCTAGACAGACTCTTCCCCAGGTCTTTCCTCGTGCCATCCTCTATCTTATTTAACCTTGACATAATTTATATGCCCAATGTTGTGTGTTGCCTGCTTTAGGGGGTTTAGTATAGGGCGTAAGTCCCAAGAGCATTAATTAATAGCTTACTCCTATCTTTAGAGCTGTTTAGGAATGAATGCGTCTGAGGCCGGCTTGTGGCACATGTGTACGTGCTTTTCCTTTCTCGGGCATATAGCCGCGAATGCATACCCTTTTGTTCGTGTAAAATGAATTTGTTATAAGCTCAGGTGATTAATTTTATGCTTGGGTCCTTAAATGTCCGACTGTTTCGCGACTAAATGTTGATCGGTGTCTATTGAAAGCTTTTGCCCAATTAGTACAAGTCGGTGGTAGTAAGCCCTTTATGATTACAGAACTTCGTCTCATCTCGTTGCATTTATGGCGCTGGACGCGATCGACCGATAGATAGAACCCCGCCTCTAAATGAAGTAAAAAAAAGTGATAGAAGTAATATTATTTGTAAAAGTTTTTTTTTTAATAAGGCTTCTGAAAATGCACTTCACGTGATCTGTGTACCGTCAACATGTGGCTGATTGTTTTACAACACTATCAACTGGCGAGCTACTATTATTACGTGAACTATTCCTTCTGCCTTGCGCCTGACGTAGATAATTACTCTTTCATTGGTCATGCAAGGAGAAGTCTGAATATGTGCTTATTAACAAAAAGATCAAGAATTTTTTCTTCACTCCATAGCACTTTTATCAAATTTTAATGATTGCACCAAGTGTTTGTTTATACATAATTTCTATTTTCTGTGGAGTCAGTTTTTGTTTTCTTGTGTGAGCTTATTTTTTGCACACATAAAAACTAAATATGTACTTCCCTTTGTCCAAGGGGCTAATAGAACACCATTTATATAGTGGTTCCTTTAGTTTATTGTTTGTTTTTGTTTGCGCTTGCTGTCCTTTATTATTTTTATTATTTAAAAAAAATGTCAACCGTTGCTTTCATTTTATCTGTTCACAGAGAGTCGTAAACAGCTGTGTCAAAGTGACATGATAAGTGCTCATGTTATCTTTGAGGCACTTTGTCGTTGAGTTTGTTTCTATTAAGTGGATCTTTCTATTTTGTTTTACAATTTTTTACGAGTTTGAACTACTTCTCGTTATAACCCAAGAGCGTGTGGCCTCTGAGCACATACCTCAGTTGCGTTGTCTTATAGTCCCATTACTTTGTAATTCTTATAAATTAATTTTGTCAAGAATTAGGTCTTGCCAAGAAATAGGTCGTAAAAAGGCATTATTTACATCCTCATCCTGATCATCTGAGAGAAGTTACTTCTGTCATGAATTAATTGACCACTACATTGGTGCTATATTTCCCACCGTCTCTCAGCCCTAAAACATCACCAATTCTTTCACCCTTTGCCACCCTTCCTTTTATTCACGCAACCTCGCGAACTTTTACGATTTCTCTAGATAGTTTTAAATCCAAATAGAAAAGCAAAAACACCACACTTGGAGGACAACTTGGTAATTATAAAGGATCCAAAAAGGACGCGTGTGTGTCTGTAAATAGTGTGAAACCAGGTTTAAAAAGAGACAGATAGTTTTCAAATTGAAGATTTTAATGAAGCGCTTTTGGAGGGAGAGATAGATTATGATTCGTACAAAACGTTCACGTGCGTCAAGAAAAGCAACGGAAGTGGAATTAACCCTTTTTAATAGTAGTTTATTCAGAGCAGTTTTAGGATTATAAAAATTAGGTTATTTTGGCATATTCTAGGGGAACCTTCCAGTCACTACCTAGATTTGCTTAGATCCGTTTGACGCTCTTTTTTTTTTTAGGTGGGGGTGGGAATACGTAATAAAAATAAATCTTAGTGGCTATATTTTCCTGCCTTTTGGTACCCGGTGCACAAGAGACCTTATTTTAGGAAGAAAGCATGTGAGTTATCTTCAAGGAAACTGCTGTGGGTATTCTTGCGCCTCAAAACAAAAGGATTGCAAGGGGATAAGTTACGTTGTTATAAATACCCAAATGGTTGCTAATCTTTTCTTTTTGTTTGTGATTGTTTTTTTTTTTATTTTTATTATTATTTCACGAAAGCGCTCCAAATGGAGAACACAGTTAGAGTCCGCAAAGTCAATTGGTTACATTTGGGGAGAGGCTTATTTTCAGCCAGGTTGATAGGCCCACAAAAGCAATCATCCTGGTGTCATTTTGCCAGTTCTGTCCTTTGATGTAGCAGTGTTTAGAAGCTGCGTATCCCACAAGACGGTGGCTGTGCACACAATCTTCAGATCTCCAGGTTCTACTTTGAAGTAATTTTGATCTTCTAGGAGATCGTCCTTCGAAAGTAAATTTAGCTCAGGCTTTTTGTTATTTTCTTCGGTTTTTTTTTTCCCTCACGTTTCTGTCGGTTGGCGGTGGCAACGTTGACTTCAGATGAATGAACTTCCAAATTAATTTGTTATAAAACATCTATACAAAGTACTCCGTTATCCGCTTGTTTTGAGATCAAAAGCAGTAAACATTGTGCTCGATCTTTTTTTCGATTTGGGCCAAGTCTTGAGATCACAGCGAAAGTTGGACTAAGCTGTTTTTGTTAATCAACATCAAGGCTAGCAGGAATTATTTTTCCTCATCTCCTCCCTGCTATGATATTTTCTGACTCTTTTTCATCGCTCACAGTGTCATAAGCTTATTCTGGGAGTGAACTTGAGTCCAATCACACCTTCATTTCTATCATCTTCTACTTTCTTTTGTTGCTCAAAGACATAATGGGTGGTTTGCATTTGAGTGAATGAAATGACCGTCTTCGTTTTTCCCCACCTTTCTGCTCTCATCTATCCGACCCCTCACTTAGAGCACTCGTGGTCGTTTATCGTTTGACCAGTTAAAACGGCTAAATCTAATGTCTGGTGTGACAGCTGGCTCCAGTATGATCTAATCTAGACCTCGCGACATGGCACCTCTCCTCCCCAATAATTACGCCGACAGTGTGTACCGTTCCCCTGCTGTTGCGAGTGGTTGGTCCCTGCTGGACGCGCGCGCGACGTCCTCACCTCACCCTCCGAGAGATTACGCCAGCCAAGTGTGTCAACGAGAAGCAGAGATCTAGAGGACGCAAAGTTACAGTTTTACACCCGTCCCTTTGCCTGACGTCTGACTAGTCGGACTTCTGTGACTTTGCCAAGACCTCGCGTAGTTCCCTACCCGCTCCATAATTATGTTCTCAGTACAGCGGTTCTGCTGAGGTATAGCGCTGGCCAGTCTGTGAACTCATTGACATCATAGGCCCTTAGGCCTAGTATATTAGACCGCTTTCATCAAGCTGCGCGTGTGTAATCCACCTTGCGCCCATCAGGCCTAACGATTTAATCTCTTTCGACTGTGTCGCTGCTATGCTAGATCCTAGACCTGGATAAGACTTAATGCCCGCTTTTTGGTTGCCGGCGACAGCCAACATGGACTGAGGAGAAGGGTAGAACTTGATTAGACGTTTATTTACTGTTACATAATGCCCGTCTAATCTAGATTTTCGTGTTGGATTCGGAGAAGTGTGTACTGCGCTTTGCTAGCCGAAACACTGCTCAGTGTGTGCTTCACTTCATGCAGCCTTGGGCTTGGCGATTGGTTTATTGATATCGTTTACATGCAGGTAGGATATAATACGATGATCGATAAATAGTGATATTGTACATCTTGCCAAACGTATTCTTACCACTACGGCTGTTTTTATTTTTTTAGATGAAAAGTTCCTCAAAATATGCAATGACCATTTTTCTAAAATTCAACAAATGTGCATACAAGATGTCTCGGTAAAATATTAGAGGAAGTTTGACAAAATTCCATAATTTAACTTATTCCCAGTCTGTTGTATAGGCATATTCAACGGGATAACTCATGGAGATGTATCTGGAATAGATCTACCAGATTACTGCAAAAATATTTACAAGTAACTACGATGCAACTGATCAATGGTGGCTAATCAATCACGCGATTGTAAATTGATAAGGCAGTTTTGCCAGCAATGAGAGGGCTTCAAATTTGAGACATCCACTCTCCTCAAAATAATGATGTATACAGTAGAGCGCTGCCGTAAAAGTACTGTCGTTGAAGTGTATGTTTACAAAACAGAGCCATCATTCTGTTGTATTACAGTCAATAGGTTACAGGATGGACCTAAGTTGATCACTGTTTTATTTGATTAAATAAATAGTAAACATTTTTGTCTAAGAGGTCGACCAATACTCTTCGGTTATTAATTCATCAGTTTTTAATGTGATACATTGCGAAACAAACAAAGATGTGGAAGTGAAGTAATACATTTTTTTTTCGTTTTTAAATGTGCTGGTTTAGAATTCGTTTACTTTCAATATTGCGCATCATTGATGCAAGCACATTTTTTTAAAGTATGTTTCTTAGTCAATAAAGCATAAAAACTTTCAAAGTAGAGCAAGACTAGTATAGACCGCACACTGATCAAGATATTTTTAATCATAATCTGCATTATCGCATGCTGTTATTTGTTTCTTTGTTGACTATAAATAGCATCTGCAAGGGTATTATCTTCAAACAAAAAGTCTTCCTGTTGCTTTTTTTTTATATTCACGTTCTGGTATTAACTGACTGATTTTTTTTTCTTATTTTCACAAACTGGCGAATAGTTTTGTCAGAATGTGATAGGTGTGCGAATTGTGAGAGTTTGTGTCTTCAAATTTTGACACAAATAGGACTGCCGAGCACTTACGAGATAGTAATTAAGTAGATTAAAGAATAATAAAAAGCATATCGAACTCAAACGTTTAACAACACGAACTCATGTTGTGAGTGTTATATGTGCTTAATAAGCTTGAAGTAATTTAAGAAATACTTTAGACAGTGCTTTTTGAACCCAAGGCAAAAATGGATATTGCGTCCGGGCTCCTTTAATTTCAGCATGTCAATCCCTGGATTGCTAATGACCAACCTGGACTTGCATTTTGTCATGCATTAGCATTATTGTTGCCCCACAGCAGCCCTAGAACTGACATGACTTTAAACTCACTGTTTTGAAGGGTGGCATGGATGAATAAAAATGGAACAGAAAAATAGCGTTACAACTGATGATAGAGAATACTGTCCTCAGTGACTTCTCTTCTTTCCTGCAAGCTTTTAATCCATTTATTAACTGAATGACAACTTTTGATCAAAGGGTAATTTTTTTAAGCAAAATATTATTTGTTAGGATTCGAAGCATGTTTTGATCCACTGATTTTTTTTGTCTTTGTCAACAACATCCTCTGGAACCTTGTGTCATTTATTGTAAATTAAGGGTGCGCAACTCTATATCAAGAGCGAGCAAACAAAAGTTATGCTTTTTTATGCCGCTTAGTTTTATATAAATCAGTTGTGACTAACTCGTCACTCGCGATTCATTACCGTGTGGTGATTACAGGATAAATAATAAGTGGGAACTTGAATATATGAAACAACCTTAACTATGCAATAGGTGATCACTGAATAATATCCTCTCTCTCTCTCTCTCTCTCTCTCTCTCTCTCTCTCTCTCTCTCTCTCTCTCTCTCTCTCTCTCTCTCTCTCTCTCTCTCTCTCTCTCTCTCTCTCTCTCTCTCTCTCGATGTAGCGTCAGCCTCCTGCTCATTAAGTAACTTGTCTCGATGTACTGCACTGTATTTCACTAATAATGGAGCACTGCCATGACCTACAATCTGTAACTCTGGACGTGTATCCAGAGAGGATCTATATACTCTCTAGAGTAGCCTGAAACGGCTGACCCCAGTAATTCTCAGTGCAGGCGGGGTCCTGCTGAGCATAATTAATTTTATCACCTCTACAGTTTGCCCCCCCCCCCCTGGCATTTCGTTTCGCAATCTAGCAGTTTCGTATGACAAACCAAAGCAGAGCGTGTGTTCAACCAAAAATAATTTCATCTCTGGCTCCATATCGTTACGGATCGGACTGGATTATTACCATACATTTATCATTTTCGAGATCAGGCTGTACCGCTAGGGATTTCAACCCGAAATAACAATTCTTTAGGGTGTTATATACCAACAACTACCTACGAAAGGACTTTATTTCACATCTAAATAGTGTAACATAATGATTATAAGGTGAACACAGGACGCTGTAATAAAAACCGCCCACATCATAGGTCGAGAGCAACATGATCCCAAGCCATGTTTGGTTTCTATCAGGCAAGATGCTTTGTCTAAATATTATGGGAATGGTCTTCCTATTGTTATTATTATTATTATTATTATTATTATTATTATTATTATTATTATTATTATTATTATTATTATTACTATTACTATTACTACTACTATTTACCCCGTTCTTGAACGGACCCTTGTGTCAATTTGCCTGGGCTGGGATGCGTGGGAAAATTAAATGGGCTTGTAAATGATTTCACAAGATCCAGATGTAAACCTCAATCTATCTTTACCTAGACTCGAGATATCTGTATAATTTTAAACACAGAATCTTCATCTATATCTTAAGTCTTTTTGAAATTCTAAGCTTAAATCTAAAATGTAGATCTACAAGTATAGCTAGAGCTAGATCTTAACCTTTTGATTTTAATTTAGCTGCTGTAAATATCCAGGCCCTAGATCTAGAATCTATATGTAATCGACTTTTTAGCCTCTTTGCTGAGATCTCACTCAGTGCCATGTAGATCTCTCTCTCTCTCTCTCTCTCTCTCTCTCTCTCTCTCTCTCTCTCTCTCTCTCTCTCTCTCTCTCTCTCTCTCTCTCTCTCTCTCTCTCTCTCTCCCGCCGCCTATATTGTAGGCCTACGTCCAGTTTCATCCGTGATATCTATACCCAGCTGTGCTTTTAATATCCTCATTAATTCTTGACAATCTCTTAAAATTCGTTTTTTCCCCTGCTACATTTTTAGTTCCAGGCAGGGCCTAAAGGGGGTGTCTTTCTACTGTCTTGTTTGTAATCGTGGCACACACATTTAGACACTGCTGTAGTCACATTAAGTATGTTGCTTCATACTTGCAACCTCAGAGAGCGGCCATTAAGTCCACGCCCTGTGATTAACGGGCTCGTTCAGGGTTTTATAGTTGTGGCTTTCTGTAAAGCGGTTATGAGGCAACCACATCCTCTGACGGTATTGAATGGATGTAGTGGCTACCCCAGATCACCTCTTTCAGCTGTCAGAAAAGGTGGTAATCAAATTGTACCAAAAGGATAATATAGGAATAGTAAAAATGTCGAATATTATGGTAACAGGGAACTGAATAAATCTTTCCTATATTTAATAAAGTGAGAGAATAATTGAAATGTTAGTTTTGAATCAAACTCAGTAGCATTGAGTAAAAGAAGCGGTTGAATCTGAATATACCAAGATTTCAGATGTTTTTGGGCCTCACAAGAACCTGTAAGTAGCCTCAACTCAAATGTTTAGATCATTTGGACAAGACTGATGAACTGGGTTTTTAATAATCTTTTTTTTTTTCTTCTATGATGATTCGTGTATAAGTTCCTGGGCGCCCCAGTTTTTATGACATCACTAGACTTTTTTCAATAATCATTTTCTGCTATAAAAATGTGTTTTCACGTATTTGATATCACTGCATAATGTACAATTGCTGACTTTTGCTAATATAAAATTTGATTTTTGGAAATGTCTCTAGTACATTTTATTTGTTGCTGATAAGTGTTGTCTATGGCCCGAAGGTTCGTAACTAATGCGTTTAGGTTTGGAGGAAAATGAAATTCTTTTTATTTTTAGGGGCAATGGACAAAGCAAAACGCCATTTGCAAATTTTAAAGTCTAAGACGCTATCATGTCCCCGTCAACACACAGAAAAAGCCTTGTTAAATGAGTTCCCACACTACTACCAAATAGTCTACCTGAGATTTTTTTTTTCTGACCAATAGTTTGTTGAAAGGTATCGGTATCGGGTGCAACCACGTAATGCAAACTTAATTCAATTGGCCTCGTCGGAAACTAATGAAAAAAAGAACAAACAAAACGCCATTTTAAGGACCACAGATGAATAAGCGTCTTCAACATAACATTTGCATGTTTTGTCCTTTTGTATTTGTTAATTTTTAAATGAGTTACTTTTTATCTTTCGCACTGATATAGTGGCTCGGCCTCATTGCTTCAGGACCATCATCGTGCTATGCTCCGCGACTTGAAAGATCTTGCCACCGTCGCGGCCCATTATAAAAGATGTAACAGTTAACCGCTGTTATCACTCTTAAACGGTTGAGCTCATTTATAACAGTAGACAATTCTGGCGCACCCGTTCTGTCACAGCCTCTGTGTTGTGTGTGTCGACCGCTTGGCTCACAATACATGGACGGGTTTAGCCGCTACTCTGTTGTAGTATAACTTTCTGGGTGTGATGCACCTCGCTCTCTACACACAGCCCACGGACCCTGCTTTATCAGTTGCCAGCACACTTGATGGTCGTCTTTCAGACCGTCCAAGTTATAACAAAAGGATAGATTAGGTGTTAGCGCTACGTTTTGTGGATGTGGCTTTTTAGTCCTTAGAAATTTTTACCTTTTAATATGTATTTATTATCTCAATTTGTCCTGCCCGTGTCGTTCCTTTCACGAAAGAGGGTGGGGTGGGGGAAGGAGCGAGACAGAGAGAGAGAGAGAGAGAGAGAGAGAGAGAGAGAGAGAGAGAGAGAGAGAGAGAGAGAGAGAGAGAGAGAGAGAGAGAGAGATGGGGGGGAGGGGGGAAATAGAAATTAAATCCTTGATTAATTACCATTAAAGCTAGACGGGAGAGAGAATTGAAGATAGAACAGGCTAAATGGAGGGATGGCGGGAGAGTGAAGGGAATGGAATATTTAAATTTGAAAAAAAAAAGAGGGAGGAAAGGAGTATCGATTTACATGCGATCTTCTCGTGATTTGATTATCATCTTGTAAACTGTTATATTTTGGGAAATGTGTTAATTAAACATGTGATCTAAGAGGTTCATATTTTAGTAAAAATCGATTTTCTATAGCGTTACAATAACTTTCTTCATTTTCATATTTTCAGTATATTTTTGGTATATTTACGCTAAGGTCTATCACCTACATTTATGGAAAACTGGTTGCCGTAGCTGTGAGATGCTTGTGACATTCTTGAATGATTATGGCCTGTGGAGTTTGGTCGGGCTTATGTCGTTGAATAGTGTCGTAGTGATGCGTTTGTCTTGTTTGTGTGTTGCTGTTGAACAGTGATATCTTGAATCAACAATCACTTGATATCGCTGCCGGAAGTTCTTGTCATTAGCTGTGATAGAGAAGTGATGGTATGTGTCCATTTTTTACCGTGGTTAAGGATGGCCAAACACCGTGGAAGAACAATTATGATCTCTTTGACCCGTCTCTCGCTGGAAATGAATGCCTATATATCTTGTTAAAGTAAGCGATTTTCTGATTTTCCAACCCTTTGTGTTTGATTTTGAATAACGATGGTGAACTGAGATGCCCCTAAAATGCGTCTATAACTGTCGTTTACAAAAGTGATATCTTTGTGTCATGTGCCTATTTTTTAAAAGTGCTAATATTAGAATTCATACGTTTTTTTTGTATGCAAGTGTCTTTTTGCGATAAGT
This sequence comes from Elysia crispata, assembly GCA_033675545.1. Lineage (NCBI taxonomy): Eukaryota > Metazoa > Mollusca > Gastropoda > Plakobranchidae > Elysia > Elysia crispata. The sequence continues at coordinate 908,251 of JAWDGP010006450.1, forward strand.
CCAATACCCAGATTGAGAAATATAAAATTGTAACGTACCCCGACTTTGATGCTCTGGCTGGTTGATTCGCTTATTCCTTGGAGTTTTGCTGACCGTCTTAATGTGCTTGTGACTGTGTCAAATGCCAATATCGTGCTCAATTTTTTTTAAATCGGAGTAAGTAGATGTTGACACACCATATTTTGTTCGTCATACACATCGCTCTTTACTTAAAACACCACTCCTCCCCCCTCTCTCTCTCTCTCATAGCGAGGCTACACAATGCCGCACATCTGATATGATTCATTTTGTAGGACACAGGTGTTATGTTTCAGCTATCGTCCGTCACACATCGGCGTATCAGTGATTAATCATGTGTGATAGTCGTATTTTCTATTTGATCAAATGAATACTGATTAAAATCATTCTTCCTTATGTTTTGATTCAATATTCATGGTTACGATCTTTCTATGCACGTGCAGCTCTTCATAAATGCAGTAAAAATGTTTCCACCTTTACATTACCTCCCTCTGATGTTTCATTTTGGGGTCCACTCATCATTAAACTGGACATTTAAATATAATTAGGACGTTGCAAAAAGAAAAAAAAACCAAACAATAACAGCAACAGCAACACTATCGTAGCATTTATGTCAATATCATCAACATCAATATTCCAATACCACCAACGGGAAACGGACAAGCATATCGATGCTATTTTTTTTTTCGCATATTTATTCCTCAAATCATTATCATATAAAAAACTATTCTGAACTTTACGTTGGATAAAAATCTAGTCGGTCATCCTGTCAAAATTTTTATTATTTGTATCAGTTATATAGAAAGTTCAGAGTTTTCATTGTTTGAAATTTGCCCTTTTCTCCCCGCCCTTTCTGCTCTGATCCTTATGTTATGATTCATTCCCTCAACTTGGCTCTAAACAAAATACATTAACTCGCATAACACGTGGTATGAACCTAGTTTACATTTTGGGGTGAAACCCAGTCGGCTCTTACACACACAGACACAGACACACATGCACACGTAGCCTGTTGTATAAATTTTTGCGGTGTAGGGCCGATATATCATCATCAACTATATGAATTATCATTTTAGGAAAACAAAAATCTGCATTGTTCGATATGACTTGCCTTTTGTCTCGCGATTTCTTCTTCTTCTTCTTCTTCTTCTTTTTTTTTTAATTTGCGATGCATAGAAAGCTTGATATTCTCAACTGTGATGATATAATTTAAGGGTAAAAAGCGGAGATATGAAGGGAAAACCCGCCATAATGTTGCCGAAATTAATAAATGTCATGTTTCCAACAACGTGGCGCTCCTTGAGAAAGCTTACCCTATAATTATCGCGACGCTTTGCTTACTGCACATTTTGTTTGTAAATTACGGTCCCACACGAACAGAGATGCTTTCCTGCCGCATAGGATGCATCCGTTACCTAAATGACATGCGCCCGAATATACTGTATATTCTCTGATAACTTTTATCGATCCCCAGGATATAACGGTATGGCTGACCCCGCGGCAGCTCTAAGCCTGCACTTCCGCAGCCGCTGTCGTTTCGAGTTATTCATTGTATGTCTCATGCCCGGAATTTCTTGCGGATAGCGGGTAGGATACACCCGAGGCGCCCGTCAATCCATTAGATAAGATAATTTACATGTATAATGTTCAGAAGATCCGGGCATCAATTCGACTTTCCAAGCGCAGGTCATGCCACCTTTGGTTTCACCCAGTTGAATTTCATTGAATTTGTAATTTATTCTGATTTAGCCACTTTTCAACAGATATATATATATATATATATATATATATATATATATATATATATATATATATATATATAGGCTGTTTACCTACAAGACTTTCTCACAAATACACAAACATTATATATATTCATACAGCATTATACGAGATGCAGTTAAAAATTTTAACACCGTTCCTTTTTATTGCATATGTATTTTTTTTTAAGAGATGATACTCCACAAAAGAGAACAAGGGGTCCTTCTGTCGTTAAACATTTTCTTGCTCGCTGCATTTTAAACTAATAAATGAAACTATGTCAAGAATATTTATCCGCACCGATTGTCTGAAGAGAAGTGAATTACGATTCCTGTGCCCAATCTTCAACCAGTTTCTCCGTCTTCCCTCCATACTCTTCCTCTCTCTCTGTGTGACGTCCTTTGTGAGAAGTAGTGCGCGTATGATGCCGTATCAATGGTAAGTTATCTGCAGTGTCAAATTATGCAGCCATGATATGCCCGGCGGTTCGCGCTTCGTCCTGGGCGTAAATGAAAAAAAAAAAAACAACATTGATTAAAAAAAATTGACACAATTCTTTTGAGAATGGTTAAAATATCCAAACAGCCAGCTATTACGCTAAGCTAGGCAGGAAATGCTCATTTTGTGAAATGTCCCAGAACCATTTTTTTTTTTGTGAGATGGGCAAAAGGCAATTCGACACGTATTACTTCTCAGAGATATTTTCAGGAGTGGAAAATAAACTATATTACACTTGGGAGTTTTAATTCTCAAGAATAATGGATTATCCAAGGTTTTATACTTACTGCGCATTGATAGCGGCAATAATCTGTCTCATGAGACCATGGACTTTCTCGCCTCAAGCTCTAGTAGTCCTGTGTGGCTGAAGAGCACTTAAATTGATATCTAGGAATGAATACAAAGGTTCAAAATGGACAAGGAGTTTTAGTAAAATTAACGCATTTGAAATATGATTATTAGAGCATAGATGTATAAACTGATAAGAGGAAAGGTTATTCTCATGAAACTTAAAACTGAAGGCACTTGAAAGCGGGCTCACGTGACCCTGTGACGTTCTAGTCTGTTGCAGGTAATCAAGGTCCTAAGCCATCAACAAGTCAAGTTACTAGAAGTTCATTGATTCTCAAAAATGTTAAGTCGACAATTCTTTACAACAATCACCCAACTGAGGATATCATTTTTAGCTTGTTATACATTACTCTGAACTGTTTCAATATTAACTACCGGTACTTAAAGTCTGTTCCCATACCATGCGCCCAGGCGTACTTTCTAATACCGTCCATTAAGTGGCGAAAGGGCCAGTCCTGGAGCGCCGCCCTAGCCTCGCGCGTCAAGTAAGATTCATTTTGTGCCTCATCAATACTCCACAAGCAGCTCACAGCTTACGGCCTGCGATGACTTATTCCAGATTCAGCTCGTATCAAAATTGCTCAAGGGTCTACATGCTGCACTAAAGTATTGACTAAATGGAAATAAATACAAAAGTAATATGTGGCAATACGTTTAATTAACTAGAATCTAGGTCTATTCGATCTGGAATTAAATTTTCCAGACATGCCTACGTGGTGCTCATCCAGCTCATGCAGTTTAACTTTAAAACTTACTCCCAAATTCAAGAGAATAGACCGATCGATCCATATCTTGATAAGTTTATTACGTGTTCAGGGATTTAAAAAAAAAAAAAAATCAACAATAGAACTGGTGATCCTTCGACTGATTAACTCGCTCATACAGTCAACATGACTATTTTAAATTAACTAGATCCTCTGTATTTGTCTAACACTTTGTTACCGGGCGCTTCAAAGTTTTTAAAAAGTAGCATATGTTTTCTCAAAAATTCCTAATTCCAAACCGAAAATTGAGAACCATCAATTAATGAGATGTTTAATAATGATTTTATGAAACCGAGTCTGGGCGTGTGCTTACAGTGTATTGTGACCACTCGCTAGGGAGACACGTCCTAACGGTTGACACCCGGCATGTGGCGGCGACAAAATATAAATAATTCATCTTGCATTACAACAAATTAAATCATCTTATGCAGTGGGTTATTGTATTAAAAGCTTTTTGACAATTTGCATAGAGACAGAGTTGCGAGTGAGCCATTACCAGCTGCATGTATTATTCTTTCCGCTGAACGTGGCAATGCTTTGCTTTTTATTAAAATCTTATCTTAGACACCTCAAGACGTATCTTGATGTAACAAGTTGGCCTGATCTGGCCACCAAATTCAGCAATTACCGTAATACTGAATTGGAATGCAGTAACATGTAGGCGCGTGTCTCCCCGAAGGACATAAATAGTGGCGTTATTATGCTCCGTCTGGTGATAAATGCAAAGATGGGTCGTCCAGACGTTTTTTACATGGACATTTATCTCGTCTTTTTTTTCCCTTCAAGCTCTGTCGTCAGCAGCTTCTGTTTACTGTAGATCTTGTAGCCTCGTACATATTTGTGCTTTGCAAAGAGCCACACGGGCCCGGTTCCTTTTCTCAGCTTCGCGTGGGCGTTGGACAAATTGTGTTCCATGTAAGTTGTACTCCTGCCGCCGTCGTCGCTTGCCACGAATCGAATCTGAATAAGATGGTAGTAACCAGATATTGGTGTACTGTCACATCATCCCTAGCCTGTCTCTCTCTCTCTCTCTCTCTCTCTCTCTCTCTCTCTCTCTCTCTCTCTCTCTCTCTCTCTCTCTCTCCATCTCTCTCTCTCTCTCTCCATCTCTTACCACACACACACACACACACACTCACAATCACATCGAAGTTTGTCTGAAAAATGTAAGAGTGATCCTAATTGGGAGTAAAAATCATTAGTCTATAGACGCTGATAATCATTATGGTGCCGCACGGTGATCTGCTAAAGACGTGAACACTCCCTCACGGTGTACGGAAATGCAGAAGATGGGACAAAAATTGAGATCAGAGACAGCAGCAGCAGTAGTAGCTCCACCACCAACACCAACCTCGGAGGAGCAAACTTTGTCAATTCGTCGAGAGCCACGCCAATTTTGTGTATTTAAAAATTTTCACCATACGGTTCAGGAAAAATAGCCTAGTATCATCCTCTTTATACAATTATAAAGGAACCAACGGTGCTCGACTTATTTTTGTGTTGATTTTTCGTGTGGGTGGTACATGGTCTGACCTTATAGCTACTATTGATTTTATCATACATGATACATCTTCATATTTTGCAAAAACTTAAGACCACATTTAAGTATTTTAGACTGTTAACTACATGATGTCTTTTTTTACCTTTTTACCTTTTTTTCTATTAGCCGATACTAATATTTAAAACTGATTCTAACGGTTGCTCTGACGTTAATTCAAAAAACAATTGAAGATAAGTCGCCCTCTCTAGACGCAGCTTTGATTAACTCAGACGTTGATGTGCTGTGCTTAATTTGATTACTTAGAAGTTTCTTGTGAAAACTGACGGCACAGCATAGCAACAACGCGATAACTCAGCTTATAGAAAATAATAAATTGATCGATTCTCTAGATCCAGCGCCAATGTAGGATTCTTGTCGTCGCTAATTAAACGCGTCTGTAAACATTGGTGCTGTCTTTGCTTGTAATTAGAAATTCGCTGTTTATATGCTTACATCAATGGATTTGTTATAAAGATAATGATACTGGTGGCGAGAAATTAGACGTACCTTTTCTTTTTATTTTCTGCAAGAATTTTATTTGAGGCTGTAAAATTTTGATGCAGAAACTTTGAAGAGATTTCTGCTATAACGTATAAAGTTGTTTTTTTTTTTTTTTTTTTAGATATGTTTATTTTCCATAATTTAAAAAAATATTCCGTTACGCATTATATAAATACCACTGTATTGATAGGTGGGTTTTCTTTTATGTTTGTACTGTCTCAGGAAACAGTTTCACACGCAGCGTATACGCAAACTCGAGTCCACTGTGCTTTAGTTTTCAGCTTTTGACTCTCATGCAACAAAGAGAACAGCAGCGATGGTTACAGTCGTATTAAGTAACAATATCGAAATAATCTAACGCTGAGATCTAGAGGACCAACCAGTATTTTATTATGTTGCATAAACTGGGCTTTAACCCAGCTGCCATGTTTTTAAAGTATTGTGACTTCCGTATAAAACTAAATATTCTTGTGGGAGAGAGTAACAATGTGCAGTTCTGTTTGAATTGCACGATATTTTTCTTCAACAAGTCTGCTTATGTTGCGCTTGACAAACAACACGCCTTTGTTCGGTACAAAACAAAGTTGTCTTCTGTAATAGGAATTGGAGAGATAAAAAAAAATCATTAATTTGGCGAGAACAGTAATTTTTTTTTTTTAATCTTAAACTCTTCGACCCGTATTAAAGCAATACACTCTTGTACGCTTACTGTTAAATACTGTAAAATCAAAATATCTAAGATGCTGAAATCAGCAGACTACGTGTATCATCTTTTCCCCCAGCTTTCGCATCTTCTCTAACTAGCTCAATGGTCAAGATCACACTGCTTACCCTCGAGCAATGGTCAGGAGAGGAATAATTATGTAGATGAGAAACAAATCTTGATCCTGAAGGATTTGGAAAGGATCTGAATAGCTGATCCTATCGATCTTTTTTGTTTCTTTACACCCCTCCCTCCCTCCCTTTCTCTCTCTCTTTCTCTCTCTCTCTCTCTCTCTCTCTCTCTCTCTCTCTCTCTCTCTCTCTCTCTCTCTCTCTCTCTCTCTCTACCTGTCTCTCTGGATGGCACATACACACTCTCTGTGACTTGTCGAGCTTACAAGTCTGTTTATCTTCATCAAGGAGTCCCTTGTTTGTAGAAACACGTCAGCGCAATTTAACATTCACGTCAGCGAACGCCCTAATTATGCAATCCAATGCGTCCATAATTTGTGGACAGCTAGTTAAGCCCAGACAAAATCGGTGATAAAGTGCTTTTTTTTTTTTCAGTTTAGTTACGAAATGGCTTGGGTGCGGATTTGTTTGTTTGCTTGTTTGTTTCTTGTTTTGTTTTGTTTTTTTGCGGAGATGGAAATGCCATTTTTAATCTTTGAAATCTATGATTTTGTTTCGATAACACTTTCCTAATCAAAATTCGATAGGCATGATCACAGAACGGCTCAGTATGTAAAAGGCGCTCTGCTGAACGGGAAATCATAAGATCTAGCTTTAGACTCGACTGGATAGCTGATGTGGGTGTTTGTTTCTTTTACCACAGTTTTCTTGTCCTTCCACATTGAATTTAAAGTGATTCATGTCAGTTATTTGTCGTGATAAGGAATAATTTAATTAACCTCAATAAATGAATGTGTACCGTGTGATTTCTAAGTTCCAGACGCCTTTTTCAAGAGTTAGAAAGTTAGGCACTTTCAACTATTTATAATTTTAATTCTCAAGGGCTCGACCATTCTTTGCTATTATTTTAGCAGAAAAGTTGAGTCTTTTGATGTTTATAATTGACTTGGTGAAATTCAAGGGTTATTTCCTTATTTTACACCAACGAAAAAGTATTGCAAACATCGCTCTCTATAGAGAAAAATAAGAAAATTAACATATTAATAATGCTATGAAATAGAGTATGTCATGATTGTGATGATGTAATCTCAATACACCAAAAAAAAAAAAATTTTTCAAAAAATGTGCGCTCTCAATCATTCTTGTTTTATTCAGTGTCTAAGAGTCGATGATCTAGCATTATAGAGAGGTTGAAATTTTCTATATGTACATGATGTTTTTTCAGGATCGAGGAGTTGGTGGGAGACTGACTTGCTCAAAGATATCGACATGATCTTATTGTTTTCGTTTCGGCGTATTTGAAATGAAATTCATACGTGCGCTGCTAGTACTTCCTGAATTTGAAAAATTCCGTTAAAATTGTGACAAAATAGGTTCCTGAATTTGAAAAAATTCCTATAAAATTGGGACAAAATAGGTTCCTGAATTTAAAAAATTCCTATAAAATTGGGACAAAACAGAGATAGAAGTAAATTTATACTCTAAATTTTGCATCCTTAGAATGTAAGATACAATGAAGTGACTTCAAACATTTTTGATTGAAAATACAATGGCTATCCATATGTTATTTGCTATTCTTTCTTCCCTCTTCTTCTCGTTGTTCTTCCGATGATGTGTTTATAATGATGATAATATTAACATCATCAACAACAACAACAACAATAATAATAATAATAATAATAACAACAACAACAACAACAACAACAACAACAACAACAACAACAACAACAACAACAACAACAACAACAATAACAATAATAATAACAATAATAATAATAATAATAATAATAATAATAATAATAATAATAATAATAATAATAATAATAATGATAATGATGATGATGATGATAACAATGAAGATGGGGATGATTTGGACGACCGCAACACCCTATAATAATAAGCTCGTTATTTGCGATCCATGTCCTCAAACGAACCTCTGTTTGATCATTTATCAGTAGAACTTTCCCTATAATGAGCACTCATTGCAGTTATGAATTTTGTTTGTTTGCTTTAACATGATGTTGTTATTTTAATCCCAATATCCTTTTTCAAGCTTCTGATCTGTAATTCACCTCCAAATCGCCACATCATCCCCAACCGGCGGTTGCATGTCATGTTGAGATCAATGATTTGATTTAAGATTTGTGTTATTTAAAGCTGAAGTGAAGATTGCATGTTAACATAGTGTTTTATGAAATTTTTTCCTTGTCTTCTTTCAGCCATGGGTCAGACGCTGTCTGAGCCAGTGACGACCAAGTTCTCGTCCAAACATGAGAACTCCTTTGCCAAGGTTGGCTCTTCTTGCATGCAGGGATGGCGAATCAGTATCCTTTGTCTTACGCTGCTCGTGATTCGGCTCTTTTACAGAGACTTAAAAAGAGATTTGGGGGGGGGGGGGGAAGAGAGAGAGAGATATGGAGGGGTGGGGACCGTGGGAGAGGGAATGACATCAAACAAGCGGGAATAGATATATATGGAGAGGAGTGTAAGAGTTGACGTTCCTTAATATGGCAAGAGAGCTAATTTTGTACAATCCCATGCTATTTTAGCCACACGTACTTCCAAGCGCCCATTATCGTGTGAGTGCAAGTAACTTTATAAAAGAATTCGCGTAATGCAGTGCACAGCTCTTTTGGCACCTTTTGCGGGAATTTATAGCCTGAGTGTTTGGAGGATATCTAAAATTAGAAAGGGAAAGGACAGCCTATTTCTTCTCTTATTATGGAAAAGAACCCTAAACCCAACATATCTTTTGAATCGAGTGCGGTTTTAAGATCGTCGAATCAAATCCAAACATTCTCTCTGTTTCCATATTTGGTTTTGGTTAGAATTGCGGCCGGTGGGAGATCTCGGACTCCCGGTGCTCTACTCAACATTCAACACTTGCGAAGCTTTCCTGCAGATTTTTTTTTTCTTCACGAAAAGGGAGGGGGAAAAAATCTTCTCCATGTTGAGGTCATAATTATAGGGATTACAGCTGCCTTAATGAAGGAAATTTCATCAATTTTTGAATAGGCAGATTTTCCTCGTGTAGATCTCATACTCATAGTGAATGCCGAACGCTCAAACCAGGCTTTTCTTTTTTTTTTTTTTTTTTTTTTTTTGTTCACGTCGGGTTTTTTTTCCCATCCTTGTTATGCTAGTCAATCAGTTTACAAGTTTTATTGATTGTTTTGTTTGATACATGCTCCCTTCTCCAATATCCGTTTTATAAAAGTGTAATCAATGGCTTGTTTATGATGGCATATCTCCAATATAACTATATTTTATCCGGCACTCGGTCATGACGATATCGGGAACTACGGAACCGTGAAGTTTTCCCAGAACATTAAATATGTCTTGGCTGCTTGCTTTAGGATACTGCAATCAAATATAAAATTTTGGTCTGGGTTATTTTCCGGTTTTTGGGGTTTCTTCTTATTTGACTTGCATCTAAGCTTTTTAGATTTCAATGCTTTTAAGTTGGGGTTTGATGTACAAAAAGGCGATATGGGATTTGTTTAGAAATAAAGGGTATAGCCGAAAAGATGAGGTTGTACGTTGTTCACACCATGGGATATCTGCAATACTGAGTGAGTGGTGACACAGAGAGAGGTGGGGGGAGGGGGAAGGGAGAAGGAGGTTCATCGAACCTCTGTGAGAACTTTAGTTGTAATTTGCAAAAAGAGGACACCAACAACTTGTATAGCCTTTGCAAAAATTAGTCATCCCAATAATTGAATATTTTGTTACCTAGGGCTTTTGAAGGCATTGGAAATTTTGGCAGGCAAAAATGATCAATTCCGACCCTTGGTCCGTCACATCACATTTTTTTTTTTAATCTTGTGCCGTTTTCTTTCATGACAAGCACTTAATCACTGCTCATCTTTTGAATTTCGTTAAATCTTTAATCGAGTTCTTCCTTGTTTCTTGTCTCCGTGATTTTGGCTACTTGGTTAAAAGAGTTACATTCGTAATAATTCTAAGTCATGAGAAAGAAGTCAATCGGTTCCTTTTATAGTGTGATAAGTTGGGTCCATGGTTTTGGTGATCTTAGCAGTAAGATCATTCATGTCCACGTCTTCGATCAATTTCATGAACAATTATGATGGCCATGAGCCTTTTTATTTACTTTGTAAACATCACATTCTAGGTGGGAGCACCACTGGCTACAGTGTTTCAGCGTCCGCCCTGATACCAGCACAGATCCTCTTCGCGCGTCCGAACCCAGCACATTCGGCTTGTGTTTGGGGCTAATCTTTTCATTTCCGCCTTGTCCGATGGGGTCAAGTTTCATTCATTCATATATATATATATGATCCCAGTGTTTGAAATCGGAAGGTCAGTTAGGTGGTAATGATCTCAGCGGGATAATTTTCGTACCTAATTAGAGGATCAATGAAGCTATGGGTCAATGTCAGAAACTTTTAATATATGCATCAGTCGGAAGGACATGCAGGTCAGAGCTGCATTTATTGAAAATAATACGCTAAGAATAGGAATTGAAAATTCTGAAATAACTAACATCTCGCGTGTGCCATGTTCAGCTGTGAAGAAATAATTGTAAGGTGCGATCCACGGCCCAAATGATGGGGGTACAATTAATACAGGTAAGAATCATGCAGCCTTGTACTACTTTTCCGAACAAAATACGACATGGTGCAAGACAGTTGTGCGTTTAGGCCCTTGCCTTCATTCTCTCTATGAATATACAAAGGGAAAAAATAATATGAAGCAGCTTTATATGAAAGTGTTTTATATACATCTACAATATCATTAAGACACCGCGCACCAATGGAAAAAGCTAATTCTACTGCAATCTTAGTCAAATGGCATAGTATAAATCTATGCGAAAAGTAGGGGCCTACATTTCTGATATGTCCAGAGCATTTGAAATACTCGGAGTAAGGCTCGAAAGAACTCGCTTATGCTAAACATAACACGCATCAAGATTATAGCTTCAGTCTGATTGTTACTGTTAGTATGTTGTAAAATTTATGTTATAGTAAATAACTACTGTATAAACCAGTAATTTACCCACTCACATTTAGGCCTTTATGAAAGCTGAGGCAACATTCATTATTTCCTCAATCCTTTCTTAGTGATAGACATGGCGGACATTTCAGATTTTCGATTCCTCTCGTGTCATGTCGTTTTTGCCTCCTCGAATACGAAAAGCTTTGTAGCTGAACTGAAACTCCACACTTCTGTCTCATCATTCCTTTTCTGCATTCTCTCAAAGCACTTTTAAACCTTTTCAGTCATTACTTTGCGCTCTCGCTCTCTCTCTCTTTCTCTCTCTCTCTCTCTCTCTCTCTCTCTCTCTCTGTGTCTGTGTCTCTGTCTCTCTCCCCCTCCCCTCTTTCAACCCGCGATACATTGTCGCCCACACGTCCATTGACCACCAATCTCCTAATATCGTTCGCCTCGCCCATTTACTCCAATTTGAGATTCCCTTTAGTTCCCATATTGATCTAATTCTCATTTTATCGATTTTCGCGAGGGAGACGTCTGACCTTCGATTGAGGCTTCCTTCCCCCCCCCCCCCCTCCCCCCCACTCTCTCTCTCTCTCCCTCTCTCCACACCCCTTTCTCTCTCTCTGTCCCTCTCTCTTCACCCCTTTCTCTCTCTCTCTCTCTCTCTCTCTCTCTCTCTCTCTCTCTCTCTCTCTCCCTCTCTCTCCACCCCTTTCCCTCTCTTTGCCTCTCTCTCTCTCTCTGCCTCCCCCCCCCCACCTCCTTTGAAACCGAGAAATAAAGGCGAAATTAGCGGAGGGTTCCGATACTCCATGGCGCCAGTAACGCACTCTACATTTCAATGAGACTGTCAGCCATTTTCAGAAGCTTATTTTATGGGATGGCAGTTTTATTTTAAGAGGACTGCATAGGGTGATTGAGCTCTGACGGTATATGATCAATATTTACGGAAACATCACTTTCAGATTTGTCTGATTAGACGGATTTGTCGATAGATCAAGTCAGAGTTTTTTCCTTGCTTTATTTATATATATAATATATTTTTTTAATTTTCTTTGGGGGAGAAAGAGAGAGAGAAAGGGGAGAGGGGGGGGGGGGTTACTATATTTGTGATTCAAAATTTTCAGAAAGTCTGAGCTTTGTATTAAATACTGATATAAACGACATAATATTTGGACTGGCAAGCATTCTTGGTTCACTAACTCTGCGATGATGGTCAATAGAAATGACCATTTGAACTGACAATTATAACGTGCATGTGTAAATAAGGAGGAAGGGAGGCGGATAACACTGGAAAGAAGAGAAATAGAGAAAGAGTTGGAGGCGATAAAGACACGAGCGGGAAGTGAGAGAGAGAGAGAGAGAGAGAGAGAGAGAGAGAGAGAGAGAGAGAGAGAGAGAGAGAGAGAGAGAGAGAGAGAGAGAGAGAGAGAGTCAGACAGACAGACAGAGAAGAGACAGATTTAGTGAAGGAAAAAACGCTGAAGGCCTCTGTTGTTTACGAACCGACTTCCTTAGTTTTATAATTACGAGAGAATGCGTCTTTGTATTGCTAAATCATGATTACAGAATTTGTTGTTTATATATCGATTTATTGACATTCCAGGTATAGGATATAAACATGTTCAGATAAGATTCTGTTTGCAGAACCCACACACTGCTCTCACGTATACCTCCACCATTTTTGCCTTATGCTTACCAAGATGTATGCTAGTCTAGAAGCTTCCTCATAAACAAACACCCATATACACACACAACTTGTTAGCTAAATCGAAAACTCGAGTACACGTGACACCTCGTCGATACTCGATCGATTTTCCGCCATTATTTGATATATCGACAAACTACTTGCTCGATATCTTGTGTCCGAAAGCCTCGTGGGAATATAAATAAACCTGTATTTGTTATGCTCGGGCTGTATCATATGTAAATAGTGGTGTGATTTTAAAGAGGCAAGTATGCAATAGAGTGTCCATATACTCCTCCACATACACCGAATGGGAATGGGGAGAAATAAAGTGACACAACGGGTAGTTTTAAGGAGCCCCGGTGGCTGCAGGGTTAGAGCGCCCGCCCTGATATCCGCTTGGACATTCGTACCTCACCCTCTCGGTTGGTGATATTAGGACAGTATCATTAAATTTCATCCTCAACCTGAAATGTGGTGGTCTGTATCAAACAACAGACAAGCACGAGTAGTTTCATCTAATATGAGGAAATTTATGGGTATTCAAATAGCACAAGTACAAAAGCATTAGATCTACCCGTCCCTGAGACCTTTTCAAAATGAATGAAAAGACAGCACTGTTACTCTTAGGCATAATTCAGCCTTTTTTTTCCCGCCGGCACATCAAGTAATAATACCTGCGCTATTAATATTTATTATTCCTCAGGAACTCGCAAATTCAAGTATGAAACATTCAATAGTAAAACGCTTCTTTTCTCTCTCTCTCTCTCTCTCTCTCTCTCTCTCTCTCTCTCTCTCTCTCTCTCTCTCTCTCTCTCTCTCTCTCTCTCTCTCTCTCTCTCTCTCTCTCTCTCTCTCTCTCTCTCTCTCTCTCTCTCTCTCTCTCTTTCGAATTCCATATATCTTTCTTTTCCTTTATTTCTTTTTCGTGAGGTAAAATTTGCGATCCAGGGTGAGGTAGGTAATGATAATGTATATTTTGACCTGAATGACACTTTACTTATTTTTCTTTCGTGCGATTATTTCCACCTGAGGAGTTGGGGCGCCAGATGTTTCCTCAGTCCACATAGGTTATGTAGCCAGCCATTGGACAGTTAGCGACGCCGCGTGTTTGAAATATGATTTTCTCTTCAAGTTAAATCGAGAAAAGAAGACAGAATCGATAGGCAGTTGGCGATGTCAGCTTGATCCGTCGCTACACATGTGTTTTAGACGGGCCCACGGCATATTTGATAGACATTAAGCTCAAGTTTTTGCAAAGGCGATTGAAAAAATGAAAGATTCCCAAAATTAACTGCAGATCTTGTGGGCGTTGGGGAAAAATTGATTGTCTCATTTTGCCTCTCTCTCTCTCTCTCTCTCTCTCTCTCTCTCTCTGTCTCTCTCTCTCTCTCTCTCTCTCTCTCTCTCTCTCTCTCTCTCTCTCTCTCTCTCTCTCTCTCTCTCTCTCTCTCTCTCTCTCTCTCTCTCTCTCTCTATATATATATATATATATATATATATATATATATATATATATATACACACACGCGTGTATGGATAGTATAATCTAGTCCATTTGCATTATTCGCTTCATGTGATTTGAGTTATTTCCTTTCTCATCAGGGCCTCCAGTCGAGGAAAATGGAAAAAGAAAAACAATAACAGCAATCTTTGAAAATTTTATGTTTTCAATCCAACGTGTTGCATCCACCTTGGTTTGTCACACGTGAGAAAAGAAGGCACTGCGGGATCATATATATATATATATATATATATATATATATATATATATATATATATATATATATATATATATATATATATATATATTTATAATTATTGAGTTAAAGTGCCCAAGTGCGGAATCTTTTCAATAGTTTTAGACGATCTTACCTTAAATGTCCCTCAATGCTTCACTTATATTTCAAGCGCAGGACGAGAGTCTTGTTGGTCTTCCGCTCTCTTCAGGCATGACTTTTGCACACACACACACACACACACACACACATATATATATATATATATATATATATATATATATATATATATATATATATATATATATAAAATTATATATTGCTTACTTTGTGTAGATAGGAATAGTAGGCTTTGTATCGAAGTTCGATGGCTTGCCATTTTGCAGACTTGTTCCCTTTAACTTTACTCACATTCTATAGATGTAAGAAGAAGGAAAAAAAATGAAAAAAAAAATGTATACAAGCATGCCATATTTACAGAATATAAATAAACTAAGCGATTTACAAAAAAGATTTCCGAAGATCGTCTTAAACTCTAAATGCTATCCTCTGCCTGCTTTTTTTGTGTGTGTTTGTTGTTGTTTTTAAATACAACTGGCAGAGATATTATGATTGTGTATTTCTAGGTTCATGTGATTTTGTTGTGTCAGCTGTTAGTGTAAGGGGGCAGATAATTTTGGCGCATAAATAATTCGTACACAACCATGGGTTCGCAAGCTGTCACAATCTTCTTTTTCCCAATGTGCCTTTTTTTATCATTAGAAAATTGAAAAGAAAATCAATGGGAGCACAAAGATAAATGATATTACTCTCAGGTAATGTTTTACTTCGATGTTGTTTCTCGTTTGTTTTTTTTAAATCCAGTACATTTATTTTCATTATATTGAAGTCGAGGCTGCTTTGGTTGAATAATTTTACATGTTAATTGTTAATTAAAAATGCGTGCACGCTATCCTTAACCACTAAAACCAGACATGGAAGATGCCCACAGTCATCTTCTCTCTTTACCCAATGATAAAGACGCTTGCTTCTTCGGTGTCTTCGATGGTCATGGAGGTAAGAATGTTGTCTTAAACGGTCTAACTTATTTGCTCTTGTCCTTTTAGCTATAGCGCTACTCTCGCGACTATTGTCAACGGAGGTGAGGATGTTCCTGGTACTGAGTAGATACTTCTGCAGTGAATTCAATTTCTTGTGTGGTTAACCCTTTGTCTTGTAAGAATATTTAAACCAATTAAACACTAGCATCTCATAAATATTTGCTTGTTTATGTTTGAGCGTAATTTTGATATCTTGCTTGATTTTTTTTTTCCTGGAGTTAAATTCAGGTAATATCATAATTAGTTAGATTGGAATGCGTGTTACAAGGTTAATCATAACAACAATGATTGTTTTTCTGATTCTCCTTATAAAAACTACATTGGGTTTCGGCTTTCTTCAGTTTGTTGCTCATCTTCATACTTGCAATATTTAAATAGAAAAGAATCGACACTTTTCTTTGTCTCTTCTCTTTGAACAGGTGTGAAGGTCGCTCAATATGCTGGCAACAACCTACACAAAAAGATCGTATCACAGTCTTCCTACAGTGAGGATAATAGACAACTTTTTTTCTTACTTTGTTATGCTTTTAAAATAAATTTAACCTGCTACAGGATGACTCAGTTTAAGTCCATAATATATTATTATTTTCCAAAAAAATTATTTATATGAATATATATATATATATATATATATATATATATATATATATATATATATATATATATATATTTTTTTTTTTTTTTTTTACCCCCTTCTAACTCCTTTCCCGCTTTGTCTTTCCTTCCCTATCCTTCTTTTTGAATTGTAAAATTAAAACTCAAATAATTGCAAAAGAGAAAGTTATATCTGAGCTGTTACCAATAAATTGATCTTGTGGACTATTCTAGGCAGGCGATTTTGCCTGCTACTAAATGTGTCGAGTAGAATTAATGTGTGTTCACGGAAAGAGTCCCAATTTAATTTATTAACGTGAGCTCAAATAGGCCCGTGACGTCTAAGCGTTTTCAGAAATTAGGACTAACCAGGACGTGGCCACATCTGCTTTCTCTCTTGAATCTCTGCAGGAGGTCAGCTTACTCACCACCAAATCTTGTTGTGTTATGAATTCACTAGAGCTATTTCTGAACCCCCGACTGACGTTAATTCAAACTACCTACGCCACAATTCTTTCATATTCATGCCACACTTTCCGATGCTAATAATATCAATGGTGATTTTCTTGTCTTTTACAATATTGATACTAGGGCTGATGAGAAGAAAATGAAAACAAAAAATTTAAAATAAATAGAAATAGAAAGAAAAATATTTATAATTAAAAATTTTCTTTGAAGAATCTTAAAGTAAATCATGCTCACTACATTGAGACTAGTTGAGTTGTTATCAGTTATTGAGTGGCCTTGAAACAACCGCGTAACAATTTTTGTTATAGAAACAATAAGAAGAAAGAAGGAAAAAAAGAAATAGAGGAGCTGAGAAATGAGATTAACAAGAAAAACAAGTCATAGAAGAATAACAGGCAAAGGAGAAAGTTACACCCAAGTTGTAAGGAAATTTTTTATTGGAAATTTAGGAAGAAGGTGGAACATAGGAGAAAAATAGCTAGGAAAATATAAGACGCGGAGAAAGAAATATATCATTCTCTCCAGAAGATCATCTCGTAGATTGTAGCTGTGAAGATGTCTGACACTTTTCTGGGTTTCAGTACAACTCTAGTGTGAGTCGCCAAAAGCTGATATGCTTGTGTGTATCACACATGCCCTTAGAGACTGTGCAAAGTTGATACTGTAACCTTGAAAATACGTAGAAGTATAAGTCAAGTGATCCAACAAATTCAAGTTTGCTAAATATCACCGAACATATTCAAAGACACAACTAGGATAAGGATTTAATCAACTCTGACATTTTTGTCGTTTATTTTTGCCCCTCAAGTATACAATACATTTGGTAATATTTTAAACCTTTCCTTCTCTTTTTGATGTTTTGCCAGATTCTTTTTCTTAAAACCTGGTGTTTTATCATTATACTTCCTGTCTTATCTTATTTGTGTATTCCCTATCTTCATTTTAAGTAAAACAGGGAAAGCTCAATATGATTCTGTGTTAAATTAAGTAAAAGAACAGTAGAAATTTCATAATGAAAATTAAAAAAAAAAATTTTTTTTTGTACATCCAGGTAAAGGCAATTTTGCTGAGGCTTTAAGAAATGGTTTTTTAGCCTTGGATGAGGAAATGTTGAAAGGTAAGCTCAGAAATGTCTCTTCCCAACATGTCTTGAATGATTTATGAAGAACTGCACTGTTATAATGTCACAGGCAAATGAGTATAAGTACATTAATGCCATGCTTATTTTGATTCAAGTTGTGTATCTAAGTTTTGATTTAGTTCCATTGGTAGAATATTTAAGTGAGATATATGAAATATATTTTCTTTTCTGAACACTGGTTCAGAAAAAGAGTAAGAGCTTGACTAAAACTACCTGTTACTCAAAACAGCTTGCATACATTTGCATCAGATATCAGCAAGTAGCAGCTCATTTATCTATAAGTTTGTTTTCATTCACATAATGTCAGCATGTATGCATAACCCTATAAAAATGAATTTTTTAAAAGGCCCATCAGTTTGACGGGGTGAAAAAGTTAGTACTTTATCCAAAAATTATGCTCTTATGAGTTTGTTAATATAACTGTCTTATAGAAGAAGTCTAGTTAAACTTTGAATTGTTTTATAAGTCATATTATTTCACTGGGAGCTTTGAAATAGGCAATGTGTGCTACGCAGATCAATGTGCCTATTGATTACACAATCATTAGTTTAAATGACTCCTCCACCTTTTTCCAATATTTTTTTTCAGATGAAACTATGAAAGATGAACTGGCAGGAACAACAGCTGTAGTGGTGTTAATTAAAAATGGAAGAATATACTGTGTAAGTTAAAACATGGGGTGTAACGAAAGGGAAAAAGAAAAAGGCCGCTGTCTAGGAGAATCGAATACTCTGAAAACTCTCTCTTTCTCCATAAGTCTGAGTGTGTTTACCATACCTATCTCCTTTCTTCTTGATATTTTGATAAAGTGTATTAAAACATCATTTAAATTGACATTTTGTATTGCTAGGACTAAACATTATTTCTTTTTAAGTAATTAATGCTTTTGTGATTAAATATTCAGAACTGTTACATCCCTGTGTTTCCAGATAAATCTTTGCACAGAGTTTTTTTATTCTTCTAATCTTTGCAGAGGAAATGTTTTTTTTTTTAATTTTCTCCCCTTTATGTAATTCTTAATCATCACCAGGCCAATGTTGGTGATTCTCGTGCAGTAGGAAGTGTCCATGGGGAAGTGGAGCAGTTGTCATTTGACCACAAGCCCAGTAATGAAAGTGAGACCAGGAGGATAATAGCAGCAGGAGGTTGGGTAGAGTTCAACAGAGTTAATGGTACGCAGCAAACTAGTTAAAGAAGTATATTTTTTTTTCTCTTTTCTTATGCTTTTTGTTCAGCAATTAGGCATACAAGGAGGGTTCAAGAAGTCTTTGATTTGAGTTGGAAGGGAACATTGTAAAGTATTTAAATTTTGGATCATTTCCTTTAAATGCAAGATGCAAATTTTATGGATATGAAACCAAAGCAAAAAATTAATTGTTTCTTTTTTTGGTAAAGCAGGTGCCTGCTCTTTAACGTAGGCAACATACTGGGTAAGAAAAAGGAAATCTGGATTTATGTCGGAGATGGATGAAGATCGTGAAGGGCTTCCACCTTTTGTGGTAACTGAAGATAATGTTACCAAAATGAAGAAACTAGTTGTACCAGATCAATGCATAACTTATACTTGGTGGGTAACTTGCCTTTTGACCAGTCGGCAAAAGAAGCAGAGGGATGAGCCCTTCAAAACTGTCCTTGGAATGGAGTCCAATGACACATATTTCTTTAAAAACATGGTGACTATGAATGAAACAAGGATTTATTATTTTGACCCTGAACAAAAAATGTCCACCATTCTTCTCCAAAGAAGGCAAAGGTAACACCAGTAAGTGGAAAGGTTATGTTGTCATGTTTCTGGAATTATGAAGGTATAATTATGACTGACTACCTGGAAAATGTGAAAATGGTCACAGGAGACCACTACTTAGGTTTGGTGATAAAATTTCAGTCCAAATTGGTGAGAGGAGGAATTGGAAAACTCAACAATAGGGTCCTCCTACTGTATGACAATGCCCCTGCACACAGGGCGTAACAAGCAGTTCAGGTAGCAGAACAGTGCAGCTTTGAAATCCTGCTACAACAAGCTTATTCACGAGACTTAGCCCTCTTCACTCAAAATATGCCATTTCCACAACAATAAGTTGCTATTGAAGCTGTTCAAGACTGGTTTGGGGCCAGATATACTCTCAAGGACTTTTGAAGGTCTAAGAAACGTGGCACCTGCATGGTGAATATGTAGAAAAATTAAAGTGTGTGTGCCAAATGACAAAGCTTTATCTTTATTCCTTCTCATCTAGACCAAAGACTTTTTATCCCCCCCCCCCCTGCTAAATTTTAGGATCAGAGTTCTGTTTGAAATGTCACAATGGCATTTCAGCCTTGAAAACTGATAAAAGTTTTAAGTTACTCTGGGTGTTCAGTGAACTCTCTTGGAGCAACACCCCTTTACCAACCTTGGTATTCTTCTCTTTTTTCCTTTAATCATTAAAAACTGGTAGCTTTCCAATTGAATGTCTGATTTAAAATCTGAGTGGACTTTCTATGGCTCATGTTGATATAGTGTTTGAGGCCTCTCTGTCAATTTTATAAAGGTAATAAATACTTGTTTGCTGAATTTAAAAAGATCCTAAATCACGGATCTTGAAATGGCCCTGTTGAAAAAATTCAGTGAATCCACCACTGCAATATTCTGGATAATGAATGCTATTGATCCTATGAGTATGATTATATGCTTTTTATGAATCTATTGGAGAGCAGTCATTTATCAATCGGTGATCAATTGATTTTGCATTCTCATTTCAGGAAATCTTGCCTTATCTCGAGCACTAGGTGACTTTGTTTTCAAGAAGAATGACAAGAAGAGAGTAGAGGAACAAATAGTCACAGGTACAATTTTTCTTTATGTTCATGACACTTCGTAAATTTTCATGTAAGCCCTTTATTTTTCTTTACTTTCTTGACCTATATTAGCAAAGAACTTGAACTTTTTGTTACTTGCTTTTGTTTATTTTGATGTTTTGAGATGCATAATCTCCGAATTTTGGAAAGTCGTTAGGATAATTATATTTTTTTTTCAGAGCCTGTCTCTTGCAGCTTTTATTTCTAGCTGTATACTTGTAAATATAGTTCTTCAATGATGAGATTTTCACATTATTGCATAATGCTTGTTTTTTTTTTCCAGCAAACCCAGATGTTATAGAAAAACCTTTGACACCTGATCATGAGTTCATGGTTTTGGCCTGTGATGGTATTTGGGATGTACTGACAAACCAAGAGGTTGTGGAATTTGTTCGCAACAGAATAGCACAGCGCATGGAGCCTGATATTGTGAGCTTATACCTAGAGATACATTAAACCCGATGTTTCATTTTTAATCTTTTTTTTTTTTTTTTAATTTTAACTTATTATTTAGTATTTACTTTTTCTTTTAGAAAAGTGAAAATCAGTTTCATTTCTTTTTTCTAAATTTGCTCATGATATTGATGATTTTTCTTTGAAAAGATAGGAAAGGAAGAGGTCTTGAAATTTTCACATTTTCATTAATTTCATCTTCAATATATCACTCTACTACCATAAAACTGGCAAGATGGTGCTAAGATTGGTCTATCTACTAGTATATTAGTTTCAGCATAGGGCTCATAACATTTTCTTCAATCCAACATTTGGCAGAATATTCTTCCAAACTATGTTTTATCTCTAAATTTATTAGTTTTATTAAATCCAAGTGATACAAAATAGGTCAACTGGCTTAGAGATTATTTAACCCTTTGGAGGAAATATTCGTATAAACAAGAAATCTAGTTTTGTCTCTTCTCATACTCTTCAAGCTTTGGTTTAAACTATCAAATTTAAATTGGCAATCTTTAGAAGCAACCTGTCTTTTTCTGGATCTAGTCCAGTTTTGTTTTTTGTTTTTTTTTAATCTGAAAATCGAAGTATTTTGCTTGTCTTGCCTAATTCTTGATCAACATGACTAAACTTCTTAACTTCTTTCTGAAGCAGAACTATTTCTCTCAGAGTATTTCATGAAATCATTGTTTTGTTTCTATCCCACCCATCGTCTTGTTGGGAAGAGAAAACAAAAGTTAAATTTACTGACTTCAGACATAACTTCCCTTCAAGTAAAACTTCAAATGAAATGTGCCCTGGAGTGCAGTTTTCAATAAAAGGTCTACAGGCACAGATTAATCAAACTTCAGGTTTCAGCATGTTACAATATATAGCCCTGTCTGAAAAACATGTGAATTTTCATGTATTTTTTTCCCCTACCCAGATCTGTGAAGAATTGATGACACGTTGCCTTGCTCCTGACTGTCAAGCAGGTGGTTTGGGCTGTGACAACATGACAGTTGTTCTGGTGTGCTTCTTGCATGGAGGCACCTATGATGATCTTGTGCGCAAATGTGCTCGGCCCAGCCGCGGGGGACCAGCTCCTCACCTGCGGGACTACCATGGTGGTCTTGTATTCAAATAGTCAAGGGGAATTAATTTGTTGGGTAGACTTTCTGGGGTATTCTTTTTCTTTTTTCTATTTCCTCAAGTTATGTTTGACACTGATTTTGTTGTGAGTTCCAATATACTGCTTATATGATGAAATGTCTCCAAAGATAATTGATCCCTTTGTGATAAAAAAAAAAATAATAATAATAATAATGATGATAATAATAATAATAATAATAATAATAATAATAATAATAATAATAATAATAATAATAATAATAAAATGTTGAATAGCTGTGAGCCTTAGAGGCAGCCTTTTACAGTTAAGCTGAATATTTGATTATTTTTATCTCATCCACATTCAAATCAGAGCTGATGTGTGCTTTTTTTATGTTAAAAGCTATTTAAGCTTTAACATTTTACCTACCTCTCATGAGTTTTATGTTCATAGATAGGAAGGATTTTTTTTTGTTCTGTGATAACGGGGACTTTTCTTTTCTGCTTTTTTTTTTTTCAATTTAGATTAAAAAGTACTATTTATCTCTCTCAAAAGAGGACTGAGAACTGGTATTACCTGACAATTTTTCATAATATAGTTTTTCATTAAATGATTAAGCAGAAAGCAGAAAAATAAAGAAGAGGTTACCATAAACCTTTGCTTGTATGATATATTATTACGATTGGAACATTCCTATAGCTTGAATGTTGAAAAAAAAAAAAAGAGGTGGAATATGCAAATTTATCAGCAATAATATTTTAAAAATCACTATTCATAGCTGACCTTAGTAACACACAGTTACATATACATTACTGGATACAGCCCATCCAGTGAAAGTTTAATAGTAGGAAAAGTTGATATAAAAGGAAAAATAGGTAAAGACAAAATATTAAAATTAGCATTGCCTTTGCAACATCAAACTAAGTTCTTCTCTTCTAATATATGTTTTGCTATTGGTTATTTACATAGGCTCTAAGTCTGTATGAACAAATTGTCTGTGAAAGGAGAGCATCCTGGCTTAAAATTAAAAATTCATTCAAAGTTTGGTAGAATTATTATACTTTTAGCCCCAATAGCACTGAATAGAGGAATGGCTGGAAAAAAAAGTGTCAGTGATGTCAGAGTGCCTTTTATTGAGTTAATATAATTGAGAGAGGAGAAATCATTGCAAGATATGCTGAATGATGAAGAAACAATTCCCACATTATAAACACATGCACTGTAAAATTTTCATTTTTATTATTCAGCACTTCGAACCTTCCAGCATTTGTGAACATTAAGTTGTTTCCAAAATCCACAATTATTGTGTGAAGGTACCAGCTTTTTTTTACTGACTGTTGCTAGGCTGAGATCAACATCTCACAATTTTTTTTAACTGGTTTGTTAGGGATGAAGGGAGGAAAAATATTCAATACTTGGTGAAATACAAGGAAATATATTCAATATTTGGTGAATTGTATTTTTTTAAGGCAAGGCTGAGTGAATGTTCTGTTGATCTTTTTGGGAAAAAATTCTTTGTTTTGTATGATATGCAGGGCAGCTACATTTATACATGTACTGTTGCTGTTGTGAATAATTTGTCATAGTTTGTCCATTAATAGATTTGTAGCATCTTTTTCAGAGGTATATGATCATTTATTTATAAGATCTTCTCACACTATAATTCTCACCCTATGCGCTCTTCCCCAAATTCTTACATGTGTATGTGTTTGTGAGTGTGCATTTGTATATGTAAAAAAGTATGTTTTGCATGCTATTTTTGTTTACACCATTCATTTATATATCATAAATTATGATCTATTAAGTAAATGAAGATTGCTGTTGAATATGATTTTATGCCCTTGTATTTCAAAATACCATATCAATCGAAAGATACATTTTTCTCTAAGAATACTGAATGGTAAATTATGTATAATAATGTCAAGGGAATCCAAAATAATACCAAAAATACCTTGGGAAAAAAAGTCAACTTTTTTCTGAGGTAGTGTAAAATATTATCTTTTGTTGAAATTCCAGTGAGTCATACTTACTAAAAATATCTCATATTCTGCAAGATCATTCAGGGCTATGGCCAGCTCAACTGCTGTTTATTTATTTTAAATCCTTTATATATATTTTCCCATCTTAGAAATCATGATAATATCATGAATATTATTTATCTTCAAGATTATTCTTGACTATTAAACTTGCCTTTTTGTCATTTTGTTTTTTTTTCTTTTAAAAAAAAGAAATGTTCTGAGTGCATAATTTGGTCTTCTTGACTAAACAAGTCATTTTTTCACAATCTTAGAGGCAAAATTTGCAACTTAACTTTTCAAATGTTATTGTTGGAGTCACGATAATACAATGAAATACTGAAACCAAGCAATAAAATGTAGGATTCAATGTTTTGTTTTCTGCCACAAATTCTCTTAACCGTGCATCAACTAATGGGGCCCTGTATACATTTTCACGAGGTGGAATTCTTTTGAGATATGCATCGTGTTGAAATAATTTTTTTTTTATATCCACTGCATGATTACATACTAAATATTCTGCTAAAGAAAGAAAAAACCCTTTGTAGTGATCATGTTTCTGATTTGTTTGAGATGAAGTTTATCAAGTGATACATCAACAATGTTTTATTAAAATCTGCCAAATAAAGTTACATGCTTAACATTTAACTTTCTTGCATTCACTTGGTGTTTAAAACTTCTCATTTGTGTTTTGCACCTGTAAAATTCTTATGTATTTGAGATTTATGGAAACAAAACCAGCTTAACCACATATTTTAAAGAGAATCAGAGTATATAATGAAAGGCACAAACTGCTTGAAATAATTATTGTAAGGTGACCTTACTTTCAAAGCAGTACCTTAAGAGATGTCTGCAAAACCAGTCATACAGTTTTTCAAGGATAAAAAGAAAAAAATAAATTTCCACGAAAATTAAACATTTTTTGTTGCTGAGAGTTTAGTCTCCCTAAATAAAGAGCTGTATACACTCCTTCTATGAGCTTTTGTTAGAAAAGGAACAAGACAATACTTTGCTAAATAAGACAGAAAGGGTCTTGTGTTCAGAGTAAGTTTTTACCATTTTTCTTAAATAAAGATTTAATTTTTTTATTCAAAACCAGTCGTTCTCAAGTGATGAACTAGATCTGAAATTACAGTATGGAACTTTGAATGGCAAATACATCCAAATCCAGAGTTTTAATGTTTTTCTAATCATTTTAGCAAAACATTAAGATCATAATTGCTGAATTTTAAATGAGCAATGTTTAAAGCTTATAGTGTCGCAATCGATTTTCATTGTTCATATAGATACGTGTATTAGGGATTATTAAAAACTATTTGGGGTTTATAATCTACACCATGATTTAGATTAACCTAACAATGTGAATTTCATCAGTAGCCAATACCATATAGAAATAGCATAGTTCATCTGAATTGTAGGTGTGACTGCAGCCGAATCCTTTACTCTACATTTTAAATTTAGGCATAGTCAAATTTGCTTCACAATGTGTTACTTACACAAAGAGGTGATTTGATAGACATTGGAAAAGACAAAGTTTCTCATGTCTTTTTATTTTTAATTTATGTCTTCAAGGTGTAACAAAAGATCTACAAACTATCCTCGCTTTAGTTTTCCTTCCTTCACGTCTCTCTCATACATATGATGATGACAGGTCCTACGTATGTATCGGTTCATACATCTATACTGATTTAAAATTGAGTCAGTGATGACACTACAATACTATGGCTGCATGTAATTTTTTTTAAATTTGCGCTCTTGAGAGGATAAAACGGTAGAGAACGCTTTTCAACTTTCCTTTTTAATCTATTTCAAGCAAAAACCAGACAGCCCGAATCACAACTATTTAGTAAATTCTCTTGAGTGCTTTCCTTTATGTCCGTCCCCGCAACTCTGCGACTATCCCCTCCCCCCTTCAAAAATCTGGTTTCCGTCATTTTCCCTCCTTTTCATATAGGTACACGAATATTTAATCATTATTGGATTTAGAAAAAAAAAAAAAACACCATGAGAAGAAAGTAAACCAGTGGATTGATTACATCTCCTATCTTTCTTGGACAACTTCTTACCGTACTAATCTTAACTTCATTTAAAATCACAATTTCCACACCAACTCTATATACTATGACTAACTGAACAATATAAACATATTACGGCAAATTTTGAAGAAAACAATTGGGTGCCAGTATTTCCAAAACCATTTTAATATCAGATTTACCTAACTCCATCTTGGTGTATAATTATCTACCTGTCTAATAGGAGGGTCAAATACTACTAATTTACAATAAAATACAGAATGGTATTTTTGACAGATTAGAAGCAAACTTTAGCTTCCCAACAAAAACTATATTTTTCAATACATTATTTTAAATTCTTTTTTTTTTTTTTTTTTAAATTTTTGTGGATACTGAGATTATTTCATTTCAAAATCGGTGTACCTACTTGTTTCCAATATGATGTAAGCAGATATCAATGATGAAAGGAAGGTTTATATCTGAGGTTTTGAAGTGCATCTAATGTTTTCTGACCCCGTACAAGTTTTTTTCTCCCTTTTTGCGCCTAATGTTTTTGGCAGGTCATTTGGGCCTTGAAAGACTTCGTTCTTATGTATTGTGATTCTTGCAGGAGCTACAACAACTCTATTCTGTTATGTCAATCTCAAGTACACTCCACTTTCTTCCACAAAAACTTTACAATTTCAACGATCCAGCACTTTCAAACATTTTGATTTATATTGTTTTTTATTTTATTTTTGCCATGTCCTATCCATTAAGTTCCTATTCCGTCCGCTCAAATACGTTTTTCTTTAATTAATTCTCTACTTGTTTTCTTATTTATCATATCGTTTCGATTGCCAGTCTTTCAGAGATTGGAGGGAAATGTCCAATCCAGAAAGAGTATAACATTTTCAGATTTCTAAAATAGTTTCAATGTCTTTGCCCCTTTGCAAACTCTTAGTCCTGATAGATGCGGGACCCTCATTCGCTTGATTTAAAGGACGGAATCCTCTGCATGCCTGACAGTAGAAACACAAGGTTGTTAGGGTTTGTGCTCAACTCTCATGTGTGGAAATATTGTCGTGTCTACTGCCTCTTCCCTCGTCTCCTATATCTTTCACAACATACCATTTGCCTCGATGCGCGTCTATCGTGGGAAAAGGGTGGATCCTTGTGGCAGAGGTGGATTGCTCTACGGAATGCAATCTTCCTCCACTTTGGCACATAGTGACATACCTTGTCTCAAGACGACTGGGCAGTGTGAACATGGTACTCAAATCGAAAGGGCCGTATATTATTATCTAAAGAGCAAGGCCATTGTCAATCTCAGTGTAGAGTGGTCTACTCTGATACCCGTTCTGGAAGCATACGCGAAACAAAGATTCCACCTCGACTAGGCTTTCAATCTTCACGTCCTATACCTCTATGAAAGGGTTTTTCGTTTTAAGCTCAAAGGGGTGGTAACTATAAGCTTGACATAGCTTAGTTATAAAACTATGATTGTAACAAGGTATCTTTCAAGGTCCACAAGAATTACTATTAACCCCGAGCACCAGAGCATCGCCAAACAGAGCTTGTGGTGACGCAATGGTAGAACTGAATCTTACAATATTACAACAAAATTA
The DNA here is from genome assembly GCA_033675545.1 of Elysia crispata. Taxonomy (NCBI): domain Eukaryota; kingdom Metazoa; phylum Mollusca; class Gastropoda; family Plakobranchidae; genus Elysia; species Elysia crispata. The sequence continues at coordinate 936,209 of JAWDGP010006450.1, forward strand.
ATTATATTAAAATCTGGGCATGCTCTAAACTGCTACTGCAGCCGCAAACCTGGACAGCGCAAAGTTATTTTGCCCCAGCAAAATTGAGTCTCTAGTTGAGGAGCTGACCCTTTTGTATTGACTGCAGGGGAGACCAGCTTGCACTTAGAAAAATCTTCTCTAAATATCCTGAAATACATAAAAGGCAGAAGCTATAACCAGAATCATTATTCAGATGGAATGCCAAGCTTCTAGAGTTATCTCCAACTGGCAAGCCACTAAATCAGTCTATGCATCTAATGGAAATTTGAAAGAAAATTAAGAGAAAGCAACTTTAAATGCATTATCTACCGTTAAACTGCTATTAACAATTATGCCTCTATTTTATTCATGTGGCATGCAAAAGAAAGATATTGGAAAAAAAAGGCTTAACACTTATGCTAAATTAACCTAAAAGAAGACATAAATATAGTGACTTCGCTTGTAATGAATTCGGATAAAGCAATCTTGAGTAAGATTACATTTTCGCATACATTAACTTTTGTTCTCTATCTTTGAAATATTTCTGTATCTTAATGTTGATTAGACATACCTTGTCAAAGCCGAATCTTCCATTGATAATTACTATTCTCTTTAAATATCATGCATATTTGCCCTTGAATGGGAGGCAAGAATTACTCGAATAAGTCAAGGTTTATAATGAGACTTCAACCATTTTTACAATTTTGTTTAGAATGCAATTTTTAATTTCTTCCTTCTAAGTGAAGATAGATGAGTCGCTACTTACCAGAACCTCGTTAGCAAGAAATATGCAGGTTTCACGAAAGTTTTAGATTTCAAAGAAAACCCCAGGGACGAGCAACTCTGTCTTGATAGCAGATTTGATCCATGCCCAAGCCGGTCATGATTTGGGATCTCACATATTTAGATCTGTAATACGAGATGAATTTTCAGAAAGTCAAAACCAACTTGTTTTATATTTGCTATTTAAACAGAGCTTATTGATGTAGAATGGGCCCTTATTTTTTAATATCTTTGTCGTTCATTTTTACGAAGTTTTATTCGATAACTATTTGCGGTTGGTTTGCAAAGTTTATTGATTCGACAGCTGTTATGTTCCGTTGCAAGAAGTGCTCATTGGCTCTGACACTTTAATAAATAATGTGATTGTATACTGTTATTTATTTATTCTGGTGAATATTAATATTGCAGACAAAAGCAGACAATATAAAATACTGAGTGAATACTTCCTCTGTGATAACCTTTCTTTTTTTTTTCCGTGTGATTGTCATTGCTTCTAATGGCAATTTTGA
>JAWDGP010006450.1:940000-997500 GCA_033675545.1 Elysia crispata
TCTCAAGTCGATTATAAACAGTCAAGAACAACCAGAAATTCTTTCCAATTTAGCACTTTATTGGCTGTGTCTATTTCGTTTCAATTGTATTTCAGTCTTGTTTTAATGCAATCAGGATCGGGCTAATTCGCCACCCTGTCGGGTAAATTCGCCACCATTAGAGGGTATATTTGCCATGATAATGATGAGATATAAATTATTGTTATGCTAAAACATTGCTGCTGTTATTTTTTTTAAAAACATTTTTTTTCATTATCAACTATGTTTGTATTTAACTGAACGCATCCATGTTTTTCTTTTGGTTTGGTCAGGATTATCTTTCTTTCCTACTTGGTAGAGCCACTGACAGCGGCTCTATGGTAAGAGTAAGAACATAGAGACGCTGTGAGCGGCCGAATGGATGCGTTCAGTTAATGCACAATAGTAAATGAACATGTGAGCATATTAATAAATAAAAAAAAAATTGAAGCTGTACTGCGCTTTTGATATTAGCATGACATAATTACAATCTTATTGTAACCGTTTGATGTTTATTAAAACTAATAAAAGCTAGGTTTTATAATAAAAAAAAGCAAGACCAGTTTTCAGGAAGGCTTTTTTTTAAACCTTTGACATTGAATTGTACAAAAATCAGTAAAATGTCATGTAGAAAAGTAATGGCGAAATTACCCAACTGTTGTATCAAAATTACCCTCTTGTGCTATGAAACAGTTTATTCAAAATTACAATGAAATCACCTAAATAATGGCAAAAAGCAACACAAATCGTAAAGCAAAGACGTTAATGGTGTAATTGTATTAACAAAGGCCAACAGCAGCATAAACAATAATGGCTTCAAAGAAACAATGGATTGCAAGAATAAAAAAAAGTATCGGAAGTAGCAGATGCAACAGGGTAGGAGAGCAAGGAAGAGTGAGAAGGGCAGAGAAATTAAGCAACTAAATTTAAGACGATGCCAATTGGCTTATGAAATAAAATGCACGGTATCTCCTCCCTTGTTTGATTTGACACTTGAACTCATCTGTGAGAGGTGTTTTAAGATTAATTAGTCTATTTAAAAAGAGAATGGTGAAGACTTTTACCCGCATGGCGGAATAACCCGACACTACGTTAGATGATATGCACATAATGAATAAAAATGTCATAGATCCATCTATACACATATAAATTTGAATACATGTAGTGCAAGATTGTAATTATGTTAAAAACATGAACCGACTATGACCTCCCAAAAACACTAAGTTAAACTTAAAATAAGTTGATATCTATTAAGCATGCCTTCTGCTTCACACCTTTCATCAAACACAAAAACAAGTTAAGGAAACAGTAAAAAGAGATTCATTTTTTTTAGTTTCTACTTGGAATAATTTTCATGATGTATACTAAATTGCATGAATTGTATTTTATTTAAAAATTTTGTGTACAGTATAAACTAAGAATCGATATCTAGATCAAAAGCCATTCAGTTTTGTGCGTTCGTACGAAATACAGGTTCTTGAATTTAAAACTCAAAGGCTGCTAAATCTGTCTGACACTTCACTGCCATATATTCTAGATAAATAAGATTCTATTCATTTTCAAGAATTTCAAAGGCATCAACAGTTACCAGGATAAAAATAATTCTCTGATATCTGAAATATTCAATTTAAACTTGAAAGTAAAGTGTAGTTCAAAATTTAGGCCTTAGATGCATTGTTGTCATGTTGTCTTTCTTTACAGGCTTATTCAGAATAAATTGCATGATTACTGGATACCAGTTTGCACATTTATTTAATGTCAGAAAAAAGCTAATTTCAAGAGTGATTGACCAGTGTAAACAGTCTAGATGATTTGAAAAAAACTTTGGTCTTCAATCATTGCTTCCAATGATTCCTTTGGACGTTAAGTCTTTAAATGCTGTATGAGTATTTTGGTTTTTATAATAACATGTAATGATGTACTGCTTATGTTTTATGAACTTTTCCACTTTCTTTTTTTTTCTTCACCAGCCTCCATTTTAAAGCTTCCTGTGTTCAAGAAATGGCCTGGTTTATTCCTGTAAAATTTTATAACCAAGTGTAATTGTGGGGTCATCTTGAGGTTCAGTTATTTGGCAATGGATGAGAAACAGATTAATGAGCTCATTGAATGTCCTGTGTGCTTGGATCGCATGGACCAGACATGCAAGGTTTTGAGATGCCAACATACATTCTGCAGGCGCTGCCTTGATGAAATTCTCATCACCAAAAATGAGCTCAGGTGTCCTGAGTGCCGTGCCTTGGTCACAGAGAGTCTTGATGCTTTACCAACCAACATCCTAGTTATGAGGATTCTGGAAGGTTTGAAAACTAAAGGAGTGAAACCTCATAGCCATAGCAATGGAGGACGAACACCAGCAGCCCCTTCAAGACTGGCTGCATCATCTTCCTTTAGACGAGAGCCTTTGTCACATTTTTCGCGCCAGGTAATTTTTTTTTTTTTTTAATTTTAATGATTATTTTATTTATTACTGCTATAGATTCTGATTCCCTTTTTTTAAAACTTTTTTATTGATTTTTTTTTTTTAAGGATGATTTCTTTTTGACAATAGTATTGCAAGTTGCCTATTAATTGAGCTTAGCATGCTTTATCAAGATTTGAGAAAACTGTGCCATTTTGCCAAGCTACATGTGTTAAGTGATATATATGCAATGAAATTGCAGTTTTATAATTTTTCTTGTTGGAAAAAAAAAAAAGATGTTTCTTCCTTTTTCTTCTGCGATAATCATGTATATTAATTTTTTTTAAATTCTTCCTTTTTTTGTCTTCTTACTCTCCTTATTCTTTGCCCTTTTTTCTCCTTTCCCCCCCCCCCCCACTTTTTTTTTTATTTTTTTTTTTTTGTGTATCTTATTATATCTGCTGCAATTATTTATGAGTGTCATTGAAATTTGAATTTCAGGGTAGTCAACCCTGTGCAAGAGCTCTGTATAATTATGACAGTGATGTGCCTGAGTAAGTAATATCTGCTTTTTTTTATGTTCATATTCTTTACATCAAGTTTGTATTCAATTCATACAAAGTAAATCTTTTGATAGATTTCAATCAAAGCTCATGTTATTTTAGATTACTTTGTTTAATCTTAGTCTTTTATTTCTCAGCTTTTGTTTTTCACTTCAAGTTTTCTTATTTAAACCTCTTCAAATATCTGCAGTGACCTAATATTCAAAAAGGGAGATATTATAAACTTACGACGACAGATTGATGAAAATTGGTTTCAAGGAGAATTATCAGGAGTTGTGGGTCAGTTTCCTGCCAATTTTGTACAGGTAAGAAATGCTCTTATATGTGAACTTAAGAGAAAAAAAAAAGAATAAAAAATTTTGTTCACCTCAAAAGACATCTGATGGAGATAAATATTTTCTCAGATATCTTAAGGTATATTAGACACTGTTACTTGGTTTTTATCAATTTCTAATTGCCTGTAATTGTTATCATTCATAACTAACTTTTAATGTAAAATATCCTTATATTGATATGTTATAGCAGTACTTATGTAGATTGATTTTAGATATTTCATTTATTATCAATGAAAACTTTGCTAAGTCTTAGGATTCTCATGAAACTTAAGTAAAAATCATGAAGACTGAAGTAATGTCAGTACTTTCAGCTGTAGTTTTGTTTCTTATTTTTTTTCTTGTCGTTATATTTTTTTTGATAGTTTTAAATTGCTTAAAGTATATGATTATGCTAAGTTAATTATAAAAGCAATCACCTTTAAATAAATTGTGTTTGGTTTTAAATTTATTCCATGTGATTTAAATACAATGGTTTGCCTCCTGTAAATAATTTTCATGCTCCATCTTATAATTTGATTTTCACCAGAATTGAATATATGGACAGTGCTTCTCTATTTGTCCTCAAAATGAAGAAGATCATTCTATCCCAGGCAGAAATAACAATAAACGGTTTTGAAACTACTTGATCATGGTATAAGGAATCTTTTTTTTTATTGTTTGATTTCCAGGTGATAGTGCCACTGCTGCAGATGCCTCAGTGCAAAGCATTGTATGACTTTGACTTGAAGGATGAAGGGGAGAAAGATTGCCTGTCTTTCAAAAAGGTTTGCAGCATTGATTGTGTTGAAAACATTATGAAAGACTTCATACGAATGAACTTGTTTAGCATGATATGAATAGAAGTAAATATTACAGTAGAGAGTAGAGGGGTGTTTTAGGTGGTCTATATGAGGTATGATTTTTCAATGTGTATAGAATACAATTAATTGTAGCAAATAAGGTAATTACAAACTGATAATTTTTTCTGAATAGGTTGAGAAATTCGTGAATTGTAATGCTCCAACTTATTGCAATGAACATTAAATTTTAATCCTTTTCAAATAACGGATTCTGTAAGAGTTGTTACCATAGTTTATTTTTTTCACCTAAAAAATAAACTAATAGATTCAAATCATGCTGCATATTGGATCATCATTAATGATATGTTAGTAGTGCAATGGCAAACAAACTACTTATCAAATTGTGCATTCTTTTTTGTAAAATTGTTGCTTCATTGAGAAAGATCAGTCGGATTTCATCGTTATAACTTAATGCAACTTTCAGTAATTTTTTCATATTTTTGACACACAGATTCAATGATCCAATTAATTAGTCCGTGAAAAAAATTTTTATTATGGGCACATATCCATCTTATAATATTGCAACTTCTGAGAAAGAGAGAAATCCATCAATCTAGATGTAATCATGCAGACAAGCTAAAGTGTAAGAGTGCCTGACGTCTATTTTATCTTTTGCAGGCATAAATGCAGTAAAATTTCAGGAAAGTTGGGCAAACTACAATAGTAGTCAATTACCTATCCAATCTCAAATTCTCAGAAAATTTCTTAAGTATAATTGTTTGGTGCAAAAATTTTATGTAATGTTTGCTGCTCTTAAGTAACATAAATCAATTAACACCAACTCTTAAGTAAGACTTGCAAATGAAGCACAATTTAAGGGAGTAAATACAAATATATCATCAGTTTTTATCAAACTACTATATGCAGCAAAAAAGGTTTATTTTTTTTATTTTTAGACTTGTCTTTTTTGTATAATTTATATTTTTGCTTAAGTAAGGCAATTTTGTGAATTGAAGACCTTTAAATTGTTTACAATCATATTATTCTTGAATGAATTATGCACCTTGAAAGGAAATCTCTATCTGGAAACGATTTTGTACACCTATATATTTGCAGAATGAGACTCTGACTGTGATCCGCCGAGTTGATGAAAATTGGTTAGAAGGCAGAAAAGGAGACAAGATAGGAATATTTCCTATAGTTTTTGTAGAGGTTTGTAAAATTTTGAAATGCGATTGACATGAAAGAGAATGAAAAAGAGATTTAAAATTCTTGCACAAGTCAGATAATTTTTGGTCTTCTTTGAGCAAAGGTCTAAAATATTTGTAATATTTGGGCTCAATTTGTTTACTGCAAGCTAGATATTAACTAAATATTTGAAGAAATGAAGCATAGAAAGCACAAAAAAGTTCTCAAAAGAAGCACAATTATGTTTTTTTGGTGGCTGTTGGTTAAGTATGTTCACCTGATATTTGAGGGAGGTACTTCTTAGAATCACCCTGATCTCTACCGATCTGCCCTGATCTAAAGGTAGAGGGAAGGTCCTGAGATGATCTTATGAATGGGGCTTATCAAAAGAAATGCCAGAAAAAAGATTTGGGCACCTTATATCTAACTTATTATTAACCCTTAACATAACCCTATCAGGTTTGATTGCAGAAGAAAAAAAGCCAGTAGCATTCAAAACATATCCTCCTAATAAGCAGTTGACTGAGCAAATCAGACCAGTAATGATGAAGGATAGAAGCAGGTAAGTAATTTTTTTGAAATAGTGAAGGATCTTGAATGAAAATGCACTTGTAAAGTCTTTTTTTTCCTCCCCATTTCACAGTTGAATGATTCAGCTAAAACTTTGGTCAGCACAAAATCAAATCGATCAATCCAGCAACAACCAGCACCTTCGCCTTCAACACCTTCAACTTCTTCTGCAACTCCTGTCACCATGACAAATACATCATCATTTGCAACAATTGTAACTTCTTCTGGGACTGAGACAACAAACAGTGCACCTGTTACACCTCAAAGAAGTAATTTAGCTCCTAGTGGAGCTGAATCTCTCTCAGTGAGACCCTCAATTCCTGAGCTAGTTGTGTCACACAGCAGTGGTTCTGTAGCCGAAATTCCTACAACAGCAACTGAAGTTGTTTCACAGCAGGCAGCAGCAGCAGAAGCAACAGAATCTTCTCCAGCTGCTTCACTGACCTCGTCGGAATGTTCAATGGTGTCAGCCTCTTCATCACCAGGTGAACATCTAGCTGTTACTGTTCGTAGTGATGGAAACCAAACAGCCTTGCCGACCAATGCGGAAGCATCATCTGAGGTGATGGCGGCATCATCCGACCCATCAACACAGCAAGCATCTGTGACCACACCCATGACAGACACCACTGCCCAGCAGAACAAAAGACACTCATACACTCACTCATCTATGAGCACACCTCCGCCCTGCTCATCAACTCAACCATCTAATGGTATTCAGCAAAACAGACACTCATCAGAGATTACCTTACCGACTGGATTTGGCAATGTTCCATCAGGTACATCATCAGTAAGTTCAGCACCAGTGTCCATTGGTGAAGCTGAAGTTGTCACATTAGATACTACTGACACTCATCTCAAGGCAGCCCCAACCTCACCTAAACAGGTAATCCATTCGTTAAATTAAAAAAAAAAAAGATATGTTTTCTCCTCCCTTGCTCAATTTTAGTTTAAGAATTTTTTTACAGCTGCATAAAATATGTTTGTCTAATCAACTTTTGCTTTTTTTTTTTTTGTGATAAATGTTACGTAGCATATAAGTTGGGTCTCATCCTTATTCCAAAGGAAAATTAGTTCTTGAATACATATTGTGGGGCTACCTTCAGAAAATTATCTTCATCAAGAGTTGACCTAAATTTGTATTATTTGGTTTCAGAAGTCTTCATCCTCCCCCACAACAGCATTATTGTCTGACAGCAATGTGGATCCTTCCAATACTTTAACAGCACCAGTGTAAGTGCAACGAATGGTTCTTTTTTGTGTCTGTATTATTTGCTATTACTCCCCCCCAACTCTCTTCCTCTCTCTCTCACTCTCTTCTCAAGAGTGACTGCCATGCTGTCATTCTGTCTTCTAAAACTAGTGCACAGTATGAGTATGTGAGTAAGATTTACCTGCTTTTGGATTATATCAATTTAATATTCCTTTCACTGTTAGGGTATGTGAAAGGGAATAGACAGACATCTAACCATTAATCAACTTGTATACATATTATATAAACATTGTATAAAAACTGCACAAAATATTCATGAAAAAAACATTATAGACTGATCTTTCATTGATGGCATTTAAGCATGCAATGACTAATAATTGGATTCTTCTTTCACCTACCAAGGTGAGTAATTATTTAGAAATTTACATGATATTTTAAAGCAAAAATGAGTAGTTACTATCTTGCCTTGTTGAGATAAAAAACTGAAATTAGTAGAAAGTTTGAGAAAATCAAACACTGATTTGCTGTTCCTTGAGACTTGCTTGATGTCCTCTCAACACAGGTACACAGCTTTGTACTGCTACAGACCTCAGAAGGATGATGAACTACAGTTAATTAAAGGAGACCAGTACACAGTAACAGAAAAATGCCAAGATGGATGGTTTAAAGGTGCTTGTCTGCGAACAGGCCAGGCAGGAGTCTTCCCAGGAAATTATGTGCATCTTAACAGGTAAGCTTGGGACCCACACTAGATACAATGTTGAAAAAGTAGTTTTTAAAACTGATTTAAAAGGGCCCTTGTTTTTAAGTGAGTTTTTACTTTTTAGCAGATTTGCTGTAATCTGACTCTCAGAAAGCTTAATTGTGATCAAGATAATAACATTTTTTGAGACTTTCATTGTAACCTATCCTACTTGACTGCAATTTTAGTCTGTTTTATGGTATTCATTATTATCAATCCTTTACAGTGAAAAAAAAAATATTTACTGTAACCAGTGCACATAGTATTAATGTTTGATATGAGAAATTATATGATAAATTTTCAATTTGAAATGTTTCCACTGCTTATAACTAGGGAGAAACTCTTTTTTATGTTAAAATTGATTAGGTATTCAGATATCCTTATACTTTTGTTTTGTTTTGTTTGCTCTTTATCCAGACATACAAGTGCTTTCAAGCCTGTTCACCCAAACATCTTAAATATTCGAGCTAAGGGGCCACACACGCCTTCTCCAGCTCACCATGCACATGAAGCAACTTCATCAGCTGTGGCTGTGGGTGGTGGTGATGGTGGCCAGGGACCACCACCATTACTGCCAAGAGTGGCTAAACTAGGAGGACAAGGTAAAAACTGGTGTACTGAAAGTCAGAATAGGGGAATTCGACTCATTCTGCATTTTCAAATTTATTTTAAGGTCTTTTCAAACCCATATAAGAAGATTTGCAATTCCCGCAAAAAGTGCACTCGTAGATTATTTAAACCTATATGATAATGAACGTAAAAAGATCTATGAATAGGTTTGGATTCTACAAAATTAGCCAACTATGCTTATTTTGTGGAGACTTGAAAAAAATTGTCTCTTCAAGATGTTATTGTGCAAGGTCCAACCTAGCAATTTCTTACATGCATTTAATACAGGGCTTGCCAGACCAGACCCTTGCATACATGACTGTGTTAAAAAAAATGTTCAGGAAAGAAATAGAGATTTACATTTCTTGTGGTCACAAGCAGCACGGAAAAACTGCCTCAGTGTTTCAGTAGTATCAAAATGCTGGAGCTAGAGTAGTCCATCAACAAAAAGACTTACACCGCAAGGCCTGTATTGGATTTTTAGTTTAAAAGGCACCTATTTCCCCTATAAGCAAAAAAGGACTTGATGAAATGTTTGTGATTCATTTCAGCTCAACGATCGAAATCCCCATCTGTCCCAGCGCCACTGAGATCTCTGTCACACCCTGCAAGTTCTTCCATGATGGGGACTAGTAGCAGCAGCAGGTTTCATCACCCTTCCCCATTCCTTCCCTCATCCTCACCCTCCTCCCACTTGGCAGGAATCTCCTTATCCAGCAAGCCATCTGTCCCACCTTCTACCTCTCCGGGCCACCATGCCCTACATTGGTCATCCCAGCCCATGCTAAGCTTGTCCTCTATAGCAGCTCAACCCATGCCTAGTCTGGCATCTGTGGCAGCTCAACCCATGCCCAGTCTGGGGTCTATGGCATCAATGCTAGCATCATCCACCATGACACCGCCCCCCAATGTTGTCATGCCTCCCAGTCACCACACTGCTGCTCCTCAGGAGAAAGAAAAGGTGAGCTCAGAGGTGTTATTTGCTGTAAACATAGGGCAACATCAAGAGAAGGGCTAGTATGTGCCTGTATTTTCCCAATAATTTCTGTCTCAAAATAAGCCCAAAAAAATGTCGAAACAACTTGTGAATATTATATTCATTGTGACTGCATAGTTTTGGGGTTTAGGCCATGAGACTTTTACGTTCTTCTCCTTCTGTTATGGGAAAAAATGTATTAGTTTGTTTCCAAAGTTTTTGGTGACTTCTTTTTTTGATCTACTGTTGCAAAAAGTTCCATAACAAATGTTAAATCAGACCTAGCTGTAGATGTTGTTCTTAGCAAATTTTTAAATGTTGTTTTTGCTTAATCACTGAATTTTGGAATTGGAGAACTTTTGTTATCAAAATTAAAAAAAAATGTTAAAATTTTCAATGAAATGGACAACCACATGCTTTATCCAGTATCACTTTGTAATGTGAGGGTTACATTTTTTCTGAGGATTATTTTATTTTTGACCTCTGCTGATTGTTTGGATTGAACTGATGTTACCGTAGAATCATCAAAGCAAGATAGGGTTTGCAAATTTAAAAAAAAAAATAAATGATAAATTATGTTAGAAGACAATTTCGAATGACATTATCTCACAAAATTGTCCTACAGATATTTGATTTTACTTGTAAAAAATATCATGTTATAAAATGGATAAGAATACCTCAGTGTTCTCGAATCCACACCTTCCCACAGATATTTCTTTTTATTTCATTCCACTCTCTCATAATTCATAACTAGATAAACCATGATTTAATTGGTATGCAAAGTTTTGGACTGGGTGTTGGTGAAGATTTTTTTATAGGCTATTTAAAGAACATTTTTTGTAAATAGTGCCTTGTAGGAATTTTATAGTTGTTCATTTATTTTAATCTTTGTGTTAATGAATTTTTAAAAGGGTCTATGAATAGATATGGATTTACAAAATCAACAATCTTTTTCTTATTGGTGCAAGGCAAAGTACTCCAGTATGATCGTATTAATTTGCATTACACGTTCATTGTTACATTTTTTTATATACTCAGACTACTACCATAATTATATCATAGTGGTTTTCCCAAAACTGTTTTTCAAAAGATCTATCTGTTGCATCTTTTGGGTTTTTTTTTTTCAGAAAGAGAAAAAAGAAAAGGAAAAAAAGGGCTTGGGCAAATTGTTTGGAGGGAAAGTAAAAAAAAACAAAACTCCCCATCCAGAACCAGCTGACAACAGCTCTACAATGGCAGTTTTGTGTTTTGATAATGTTGCACATGTCAGGTAATTTTATTCTATGATTTATGTTTTCATCCTATTGTCTTCTGTTTTTTTTTCTAATTTGAAGAAACTGAAAGGATTTAGTCTCAGATTCTTTAAATGGTTTTGCATGTAATATCTAATAAGTGAAAAATGAGATCAATAGGAGGAGATTATTCTGTCAGAACGAGACCAAGCTAATCTTTAGGCCTAATGTGATTGAGATTTTAAATCAGCTTCGCTGACCTTTTTGTGCTTTTTATTTTTCCATGAGGCTTAAGTCTCAGTCAGAAAGAGTGAAGATAAGTGAAGAAAGACATTTTTTTGATCATTTGTCTTACATCTTTAAGCTCATAGTTTATCCATCATTTATGGAATTTCTTATAAATTCATTCATTTATTTCTGTAGGTCTGGCTCGTTTCCAGCAGAGAGCTCATCCACTGCTGGAGAAATGAGCAGTCTGCTCAGTACGTCCCACAGCAGGAAAGCTTCTTCCTTTGATGCTGTCAACACAGCTATTCCACCTGTCCCTGCAAAACCAAGGCAAAAGCCAGCATACAGAGAGAGGTAGGTGCAACTTAAGGATACTAATTTCCTGAAGCCTTAGAAAGACTGCAAGACTTTGAAAACATTTAGTTTGCCTATCTCAGTGTTTATTACAAGACTTGGTTAAAGTAATCCGATGTTGGACCATGATATAGTTTTCAATACTTCTTAAGGCACTGCACATCTTCATTCCAAGAGGACTGGTTTAACTTAAAGTAAAACCAAGACATTTCACAGCTGGTTTGCCTGTCAAATGGGTGCTATCCTCATACTCAGGGGCACCCTCAAGGTCTGAGGTGACGGTGCGAGGTTGTAGGTGGTGGCACAAAAAATGTTTCCAAGTGACTTTTGCAGACATGCATTATTTCTATATTGCTTTCAGTGAGAATGGCAGAGTTTCTTGACAATGAGGATTTACTGGCGATTTATGTAATAACACCAGAGGACGTAGTGAATAAAATAAGCAAAAGGTGATCTGTATGGACGAAAGATTGGTTCCTGAAACGAGAGCAGTTGGGTTATACGAATTTTTACGGGAATTGCAGCCACATCCGAAGAATTTTCGCACTTGAATGACAGTGTTTAGAACCCCGGTCAGTGCTCATGAGAGAATAACAGCTACTTTGAGATATTTGGCTACAGGCAAGAACTATCAAGCTTTGAAGTTTTCAAGCTGCACTTCTTCTTCTCTCAAAAATAAAAGGCTGTGATAATATCATAATTTTGGTTGTTACATGTCCTCTGACCCATACAGTTTTGAAGTTTCAAATTCCTTCAACTCTTTTCGGAAAGAGCTGTGCAAGTTGTTTCTCTTTTTTAAATTTGTATCTTTATCCGCTTCAGAATCAAATGCTTTTATGTAATCTAATAGGCTTTGATATGCCGTTTCTTTCATCAGTCTGTTACTGTAGTTTTTTGATTTTACTTTCCATAAACACTCATTCGTTAAATTTAAGATTTTTTTTTTCAACGGCGGAGCCATTCCAATTCAAACACGAAAGCAAAATGATACAAAATTAATTTTTGTAAAATTTGAATAGTATTCTATTGAATAAAGCTGATTCAGTAAAAATGGGACAAGACTAGGTCTAGAGTTGAGCGCCTGAGACAAAAGTTGCAACTTATTAATCTAGAGCCCCTTATACTGTCTTGTGGGTGTTATGGAGTGGAAGTGTGTACATGCTTAAAAATAATTCTGTTTTCATGAAGGAAGTAATAAATTGGGTTTTTTACACTTATACTTTGCTATTTCAAAGGCGCTGATATAAAAAATGTGCGATCAATACTTTCAAAGTTAACGAACTGAATTTCACGTCTGGTCTCGTGGTAATTGAAGTTTCAGCCGCCTATTCCTGTTGTGCCCTCCTGTGACCTCACAACAGGCCGGCCCGATGCCAGCAAATCAAGCACTACGAACTTTTTGGTTGGCCCGTTCAGTCCATTGGTTTTTACATCCACATTATCGGTTTTACATGGTAATCTACGGATTATCAAGAAACTGTCTGGCAGAAATGAAGATGTGGATCGGACTTAAGAGTTCCAAAATTCTTTGCATCATGATGCTGGATTATATAACTATATATCATGATTTGCGCATTCTCAAAGAAGATGTAATGTAAAGAGGGGCATATGAATTTTGAAATTAGAAAGACTAGAAGCAACTTTCGTTTTGCCTACTGCAACCTTAAGTACTACATAAAATGAAATATCTAAGTGCTGAAGAATAGTTGAACTTTACTGGATTATGTTTGGATTGAATTAATTTTTTACTTGCAAGAGATTCTCTATATTAGCATTTGAAATATATAACACACCCAAATTAGTACATGTAGTGAATAAGTCATCACACATTCAAAAGTGTTTATCTGTAGACCAATACAGTCGAGTCCATATAATTCGAATCCGGATAGTTCGAATTTTTGGATATTTCGAAGTCGATTAATTTGACCAAATATTTCTCTCTTTAAGCTTTATTAAAAAATATCGGTTAGTTCGAAGTTGGAGAGAAGGATCCGGTTAATTCAAAGCCATTTTGACGGGTTTTTTTCGATTCTGAAAGCAGTTTTCTTAGCTTGTAAAACAAAGAAAGTTGTGCTATGCTCTTGGGGCAAGCAATTCTGGTGTGTTTATGTGTGTATGTTCCGACCAAGTAAGTTACAGGCAAGATTTTGCAATACAACTAGGGGTAGGAGAAGGAAAGGGAAAGGGGTTAGGCCCAGGGACCAGGTGTGAATTCCTACTCACCCAAGTACATTACTGATCTGTCACCCACATTTTTTTAACTCTTTTCAGTATGCATCCTGATAATTCGAAGTCCTTTTTTTATCCCAATGACTTCAAAATAACCGGACTTGACTGTATATTTTTTCATGTTTCTTTTAAGTGAAATTTTGTATGAAATTACCAGATTCTCTAAATAAATGTTTGAATTTTTAAATAGTTTGTAAGAGAAAGAAAAAGTGAAGTTTAAAATAATATATAAAATACATAATTTTTTGTGTCCAGTTCGATTTTTTCTCCAAATTCAAACACTTTTGTCTCATTGCCAAATTTTAAGCATCAACATCAATCCTTATACAATACTATATAAATGTCAGATATAAGTAAGTAAAGACTTAGAGGCTAGAGAAAATAGTTTTATTTAAATTTTTAGCTGATTTATGCCTTTTCAATATATTATATGTTAAGAAATATTTTTCTTCTTGTCCTCAATGACAAAGTCCAAAAATACATTTTGTATATAAGCAATAGATGAGTTTGTCACTTAAACCTTTTTTCTACCCAGGTACTGCTGTGTGGTGCCATACCCCCCTCAGACGGAACATGAACTGAGTTTAGAATTAGGGGACATCATTCATGTTCATAGGAAACGAGATGACGGCTGGTACAAGGGCACTCAAGAGAGGACTGGCAGGACAGGACTCTTCCCAGGCAGTTTTGTAGAGAAATTATGATGTACCTATCACATGCATGAAAACAAATTGAAAATTAAGCTCTCTATCTCTCCATTGCCTTGTTCAAAATTATGTCAGACAAAACGATGGTGATAATGTTTCCCGGTCAGTCATATTGCAATTTATCAAAAAGTATGGATTGTGTTCTCTGACAGCTAAGTGCTGCTATATAATGACAAGCTGTCACGAACTGAGGTAAAGGAATTATATTCTTTGTAAGTTTTTTAAAGTTTACCCGCAACCAAACATATTAAAATATGTTCATATTCTGCCATGAAATTTCATAGGTTCATCTCATTGATGTAACTTAAGAAAAAAACATCTGTTTGCATACTGTTATCATATTTTTTGAAAAGCCATAACACAAATTAATGATCATGTTGCTGACATTGATAAAGATGAACAAGATATTTTGATCCTTTTAGTGCATCAAATGTACAGAATAATAATAAATTCTGCTCATGACCCTCCATGTATTAGACTGTTGTACGCACAAATATCATTCCCGTGAGTGCTTAGTTGACCTTCCTTTAAACGCAATGTAGTTATTTAAAAGAAAGGAAAATGTTTGTACATTGTCAATATTAGATTTGTCATGCAGAAAGCTGTTGTCAATTTTTTGTTCTATTTTGAAGGAATGAAGAAGTAATGAAAGAAACCTCCTCTACGTTATTGATCTTTCAAAGAACATTTTCTGCTGACCTCATATTGATATTTATCATTTTAAATTCCTAACATCAATAATGAATATAAGTAGTGAAAGAAATAAGCTCTTGTGCTGCTATTGTTTTTTTTTAAATATACAGGCCCTAATTACAATTGATTCCAAGCACAGGAGAGAGGTGCTATTCTGGATGCAGATCTTCTGCTCTGTCTCTATGTTACATACTCATACCTCTTCAGTAGAATGAATAGATCTTGCAACCACAGAGTAGTAGCATGAAGAGCATGTAGTTTTGAAAACAGGAGAAAGGGGCCATCAGATATGAAATGTAAAGATCAGTTGCACTTGAGTTTTTTTTGTAGCAAAGGACAAGTTTCAGAGTGTTCAACAAAAACAAGAAAAGTTCTCACTTCTTGCAAGGGAACTCCAATTTGAAATTTATCCGGAAGCCTCTTAAGCTTTCTAGGAGTGGACAAAACACAGGTGATTGGTGAGGGACCCTGACAGCCTCTCATCTTCTAAACTCTATCCATCTTATGCCATATAAAGATTTGTAGGAACATGCTCTCCCTAATGTCTCAATTTTGTAAGTTTAGAACCTTATCATATCTGCTTTGCCCTGCCTGCTAGGATTTTTGGAGATTTGGGGGGGGGGGGGGGGGGCAAGCCTCTTTTCATGTGTTCTTTGATATTGAACTTATTTTATCAATGCACAGACTAGATTATTTTTTAGAATATTAATATGATAGAGTAGCCTCAACAGCAAACACATTTTGTCAAAAAAAACAACAACTTATTACTCACCTAGTGCATTAGTTGCATGAATCTATGACACACTTAGAGAGTAAGTACACCGCATCAATCTGTTTGAAGCAGTACCATATCAGCAGTATTTTACTTGCATGACTTATTATTCTTTACCCTTAACATTGATTCTATGTAGGGCATTATTGTACAAATTTATTTTTATGCAAATGTAGTGGTTATGAATAGTTTATTTTCATGTTGCTTGTGATAAAAAAAATTTGTCTAAAAAATTTTCAGTTTTTCCTCATGGGAATACTAGTCACACATTGTGTCAAGTCACATTGTCTAAGTTAACAACTTTGGCTGTTATTTTGAACACAATTACAAAGAAGTTTATGGAAATGTTTTTTAAGACAAAGGTCTTGGAATTTTTTTTAAAGCAATAATTGAACATATAAACAAGTGATTGGTAATCACTCTAAGAGTAATCATAACTAATGATTGACATTTAGGTTAAAATAAACAGGATATCAAGGATTTTGGATAAAAGCTCATAATTTAGAATAGTTTGAAAAAAAAACAACTCATGTATATATGATTTAAGAAATATCACAATGTTTTCTTTTTCTTTTTTTTTTTTTTCTTTTTTTTCCAGAAACTGATAGTCAGTGGGAAACTTAGATGAAGATGATTCTAAGATTAGTTTAAAAGAAAAAAAAATAGATATTAAATGAAATTGGGCCTTGGATGGATCCTTCCCTCTAAAGTTTGCTTTTGTCATTTTAAAAATTATCTAGAGCACTCAAGCTTAAAACAACTTCAATAGCAGTACTTACCAAGTAAAGACATGGCATTTGTTAAGAGAGGTCAACAAGAATTATTGATATCTTTATTGAAAATAGAAAAGGGAGGCTTTTTATTGTCTCAGAAGGAGGCACTCAGAACGCTGCAAGAGTAAGAAAGTAGTCAATCACAATATATAAGTTGAAGCCAACCATTTCTGTACTGCAAGTGCTGTGATAAGGAGTTATGTGTTGCATGTACTCTTTTTGTGAAGGAGTGTAGATTAAAACAAGAGCCCAACTGTCCAAAGCTAGACAAGTTGCCCATGCGCCACCTCCCACCTTCCACCAACTTTTTTTTCATTATGGGCTGATTTTAGAAAGTTAATATTTTTTACTTTGAAGCAAATGCCTATTTATAAAATAACGGACCTGTTCTTTTTTTTGTATTTGTTTATTTTTTTTGTTATATTTATGTGATTTTTTTTTCTCTACCATTATAAATAGAAAAAAAAGTATGCCAGTGATAATAACCTTTGTTTTTGCATACAGTGTAATGGACAAACTGAGACAGAACGAGTGTTACATGAAAACCTTCCCCTTTCTGTGAAATTGCTCGATTTTTTTTAATGCTCTTCTCTTTCATGATTGTCAAAAGTTATCACAATACTGCCCTTGTATTGCTTACTGAATGCTCCACTTTTCTGCACTAGAAAAGGGGGATGAGATCTCCATGGTGCCATGTGTGATATATTAAATGCTATTTTACATCAGCAATTGTTTCTGTGAAACTTTGGCCCATATCTGTTGAATAAATGAGTAGAAACAGTAAAGACTTTTGTAGGTGTAAAATGAGATTAGCCAGACAAGACCTAGTAAAATAGATTCAGAAAGTAAAATACTCTTCCAATTTCCAACACAGTTTCCAAGGCATAAGTAACTTTTATTAAAAAAACATTATTTTATTAATGGAAGAAAATACTCTGAAATAGAATGAATAGGTATGTTATACTTGTAAAGATCTAGCGTAGCAGTCCTTTCCTTGTCTTGTGCCTTTACTGGCCTCATATTGTTCCTTTCTTTCTCTCTCTCTCTCTCTCTCTCTCTCTCTCTCTCTCTCTCTCTCTCTCTCTCTCTCTCTCTCTCTCTCTCTCTCTCTCTCTCTCTCTCTCTCTCTCTCTCTCTCTCTCTCTCTCTCTCTCTCTCTCTCTCTCTCTCTCTCTCTCTCTCTCTCTCTCTCTCTCTCTCTTTCTTCCCTCCTTCTTATCCTAATCTTTCTGTATCTCTGTGTCTCACACTGACGAATTCACATACCTTCATTATCATTAATTTAGTACTGTATGCCCTATGAATTGAAAGGTTAATAGGGGTCCTTACGTGATATTTGCTGTTTCTAGACTGCCTGACTTGTAAACCCCCATTGCATTTGCAACTAGATCTATTAGTACTACCAGACTGACTTTAAACTAGTGTCCTTACTTGGACTAAGAGCATCATGACTTATGTAAATCATGTGAAGGATAATTTTGGACCAAGAGAAAATAAAAAGCATGGATTTAACCTGCCTTTCAAATCCAGTCTCATGATAACCTTTTTCGCTGCTGAAGGCAAAAGCGTGACATCCCAGTTATTTTTTTAACTGCAGAACAATTAAAATATACGAATAGGTAACCTACTGCGTGAAGAATAATACTTATTTGGAAAGCTTTTTCTGACGCTAGATCTTTTCCTGTTTCTGCTCAAGGTCTAGTTGACTTCGCATCAGTTGGTGTCCAACAAACAGAATAAACCAACTATAGAAGTTCAGTTTGTAAAAAAAAATTTTAAGGTAGAAGATGGTCATCTTTCTACAGTATCTGTGTTAATCAGAAATATGGATATTTTCATGTGCCTACACGTTTGTGATATCCTGGGATCTCTTTTTTTTTCCTTTTGTCTGACAAAAAAAAACCTCACCAATGTTTGTATATGAGAGACAGACAGAAAACAGATATAGATTGTTCTTAGCACAAAATATTTGTAATCACTTTAATTCAGATAAACTGTAGTTTAGTTTCCTTAGATGAGCGTTTCAACCTTTTTTTTAACCTGTATAGAAATGTTCACCACTACTCATATGTCTTTGTTTCAGACTGATATAATCAATATAGAGCTGCCATATGTTAAATGACAAGTACTAATGCTCTTGTTTTTTTTTATGCATGTTATTAATGATAATTAGATACAAAGATCCTTTGCATATCACCTTATCAGCTTCGACCATCACTGAATAGAACTGCTGCATTGTGTAGATGATCCAACGTACATTTCAGGAAATATGTAATGAAGAAAAAGTACTTTTATTTATTACAGATATCTGTTTAAAAATGTACTATTGGTGTTTTTGTTTTGTCTTCTCTGGGGTATTGTTGCTTTTTTTAACACTTCTGTAATTTGTCAGTCATATGAAACATCCTATGATATGAAAAAAAATTCTGAGAAACAAGGCAAAAGAATTTTTACCATACAAGTCTTTGCGTATACATCAACCTTTACTTCAATTAATACCTCTATTATGATCATTGCTAATACAGCAAGACTTTTTATGATACAGACTGCAATGAAGAACAATTTACACTTGTAAAATGACTGACTCTTAATCCAGCTAACTTGAATACTGGTGAGTAAAGTCTTCATTTTAGACTTGATCTATTTCAACTTTTTCAACAAATGTTCTAGTATGTTTGACTTGTTTTGGGTGCCCTTATCACCATTGTCGTTGTTGGTAAAGTAATGTGTTCTTCTTGTTCTGGAACTGCAATAATTATCTCCAGTTACTCTAAAATATCATTTTTGAAGGTAAATAATCATTACTTCTTCAGCTATTTTTTTTTTTTTTTGCAGAAATCAAAATTAGTATACACTTTTTCTTTTATTTAGCAGCTTTTGTATAACTTTGTAGTGAAACTCTAGCTTTGAAAATCAAACCTTCTGTACTACACATATAAAAAAAAAATAATGATTTCTAAGCTTCACAAATCATTTTAAATTATTATAATACACTAGCGACATCAAACACTTGAGCAGAAGGTGAAAGGTTTCTTCCAGTAAGTTTTTTGCTGATAATTAAAGCTCAGTTACTTTCTGTAACACAAGTTTATGGGTCCTTGATATATATAGTTTTGAAAATAGCTCCATTACTATGAAGTCCCTGAACTTTCAGTCAATCCTATCTCCCATTG
Organism: Elysia crispata; assembly: GCA_033675545.1. NCBI lineage: Eukaryota > Metazoa > Mollusca > Gastropoda > Plakobranchidae > Elysia > Elysia crispata. The sequence goes on from JAWDGP010006450.1 coordinate 959,556, forward strand.
TGAACACATATCTATTGTCAATTTACTTCAACGCTCAAGTGGTTTACACTGAAGCCGTTTACAACTTACAATGTTTGTTATCTAGTTATCTTAGTTAAATAATGTTTTCTCTCTTAGTTTATGTCTCTGTCAGTCTTATATACGGGCCAGCCTATTTTTCAAGTTCAAGTGATTTATGCATGAGGTGTTCAATTAATTTTTGTTTGTTAATTCTCTATCTACTTTTTTGTGTGATTAATTTTTGTTTTGTTAATTCTCTTTCTACTTTTTTTTTCAATTAATTTTTTGGTTTTGTTAATTCTCTATCTACACATCAGACGTTAAAGTGAATCAATTGTTCCTTGTAGATTTCCAGTTTATTTTGTGAGCTCAAGCAAAGTTAGAGCAAATAACAGTAAATTTTTTTTTTACTTCTTGTGATCTCAGGAAATAGTAAGGGAGGATCTTTGCTCACCCCCTTTTTTGTGTTTATCATGACATTTGCAATAAAAGATTAAGAATATTTTTCTTGATTTCTGCAATGAAAGGAGATACTCTTTTTTTTAAAGAATTTTTTTTATGCAATTGACTGTCCAAAATGTTTCAGGTTTTAAAATTGTATTATTTTTTATGTTGTTATTGCGATAAATTTCTTTTTACCATGACGAAAACCCTTTCACTGGTCAGAGATTTGTTACTCTGAACTTTACATCAGGAAGGGAAGCCTTTAAATGTCTGCGATGGTGGAATTTACTAAGTCAATTTTTGTTTGTTATTTATCGAATTAAACTCATTGTGACAAAATGTATTTTTGCACAAATTAAAAACTGTTAGAGTGAATAGTAACATAATGAATGCTTAAATTTTCCTTTATAATTATGTACATGTAGTAATTCGTTAAAATCATAAACATAATGGGAACAATATTTATTTACTCATTTATAATTTTCCAGATTTATGAAATCAAAGGAAAAGTATAGAATATTATTACTATTTAACCTGTGTTTGATTACTGTTGACTCTGCTTGCATTTTAAAACGACAATAAATTGCTTTATGTTTCAAACATTTTCTTTTTTATGTTTTAAAAGAACGGAAAAGCAGAAAGACTTATTCGAATTTGATGCTGGTTCACTTCATCCTGGGAACTTAAACTATAAATTTTGTTTTGTATGAATGTTCTAATTATTTTATTAATGATAAATTCTAACAAATATTTGTAAATTGTTGATTTGCTAAGAAGCCATATGATGAAAGCATTTCAGCTAGTTGGCAAGCACTAATTTCAAATGCAATGGGAACCGAGATATGCCTGCTCTGCTGCAGGTGTAATTTATGTAGTAAATAGCTTTGAAATTAACAAAGCCTAGTAAGGATTAATTTTCACATAGAACTGTCAGAACATGCCGTTGTATCATCTAGAAATGCAAGTGTCTACTCTGAGACTAAAAAAATCATTTGGCACATGTTGGAAGATGCGATGAAAATGTAGTTATGGTTCCAACTATTTTACCGAAGACGCAACATTTTCTTGGTAAAGACGACAAAAAATAAATAGATAAAAGCATCAGAGAAAGCGTGAAACCTTGTTATCAAGAAACTGTATTGAAAGCTGCCCAGCCCTCTAGAACATGCATATAGAAAATCAATGTTTGAATGAACTACTGATAACTAGTGAACCACATCTTGTGACAGGTGACACGCGTTGTGAAGGTTCAGTGCGATAAAAATGTTTCCAGGTTTTAACCTAAATAACTTACTTTGGTATTACTGGAGGGTTTTGTAGGTAAAGTTTTTTTTTTTTTTTTAATTTTTTAACATCCTTTATACCGGCATGTTATAAAGATGTAAAAATACGCCATCTGATTTGATGATGGAAACAACAGAGCTGTACCACAATAAAGCTTAAAGTCAGCAACGCGTTTGAGACATTAATCAATTAAATAAAATCTATTCAGTACCAATACGTGCTTCTCAATATATAGCTTGCAGTTGAATAGGAGGGGATAGTGTTACGCTCATTTATGGGATTTTAGAGCTAAAACGTTATCGTGTATAACTGGGCCTTGCCTTCAAAGTTCTCGCAATAAAATGTTTACACTGAGCAAAAAATATTTAAGCTAAAGACTGATCGTTTTAACATATCAGTCAAATGAGATCGAATTGAGAAGAAGACAACTCGCAGAATTTGTGTATTGTGTGACACCCACGACACGGTTTATAATAAAAAATAATCATGAAAAAGGACATAATTATCATTCGAATGAGGCGGTGGTAGGTTCCCGTTTGTGAAATGGTTTACTTCTGTAGATCTAGGCCATCGCCATGCTGTACTAGTTTTTAGATTATATGTAATATATTAAAATTTCGCTCATGGCTCTGGAGAATAGGAACAAATATAGATATTGAGGTGAAACTCGTTTATCAAACTATCTGAGAAGTGATTTGATTTCTACATCGGTTCTGACAATGTCCGTCTCAGAGGATTAAATACTTTCCCAATTGTATTTCTGAATTGTTTACCGTCTCTTAAGTCTCTCTCGGTCTTAGAAGAGGTTCGACTCTCATTATAACTCTGCTACATGACTATACATGTATCCTCTCACCTACAAGGACACAGACTCGGCAAATCTTTTGATCCCGTGCTGATCGAACTTCGGGAAACGCCTAGAAAGACTTCCTAAGTAGCCATTACTGGGTAAAGCTTTGTTTCTATTTCTTCGACTAAGGCGATCAAGCGGTACCCCATACAATATTCAGCTGGGTGATCGATCAACTGAGCAGGGCTCACCGCCTAGTTGTCTCTCGCTGTGGAACCAATGCCGAGCCAGAGAGATGTGGAGAAGATCACTAGACAACCTACAAGCTCCACACAAATCGATAAGAGGCAGGCAAAATGCAAACACAAGGCAACGCCCACTATAGCTCGTATTTTTGCAGTCCTCTATGCCTATTTATTTATTATCATTTAAGTCCGTTATCCTCACTGGTGGCTCTAAAGATTGAAAATAGAACAAGACAAAACCTAACATGAGAGCGGCATTGTTACGAATCCTTCAAATTTTTCGATGGTGGTTCTCCATGAACTAACTCCTAGCTTTGATATGAGATAATGATTCAAGTTACATTTGTATTTTTACGAGCACTAGGAAAAAAAATTCAATTTTGGCTTTAAAAAAAACAACCCAACAAACAAACGAACAAGCAAGCAAAAAATTCAGAATTCAATATGTCCTAGTGATCCAAGTCACAGCTTCTCAAATCATGAATGAGTAATAAATGAAGTGTGATAGTCCCGTGCTGGCATAATTATAGTTTATTCATCTCTCTCTCTCTCTCTCTCTCTCTCTCTCTCTCTCTCTCTCTCTCTATCTATCTATATCTCTCAACAAAATATATTGCATTAAACTTATTTTACTCATTTGCCACCAACATTCCTGAGGAGACGAATTAAAAGCGATGCGAGGCCGGAGCAGCTGCAAAGATCGCTTGAGTCAAACATGCCATAGACCTAGGAGAAAATGAGGATGAAAAGAAAAAAAGAAAGAAAAAACCCACAAAGACAACGTATTGCCAAAAAAAAAAAAAAAAAAGAAACTGAATCATCTAGCTTGTTCTTTTAGATCGCAGTGAGGATAGGCTTTTATTATGCACTTCACCCACCTCCCACGTCTGCCTCCACCCTGTACCTCCTCCTCTCCTCATGTCTTTCACGACATTCACTTCCTGTACCCGGCACACAGACAAATTAAATCATGACTCTTAAAAAAAAATAAATATCCTTAGGCAAAAAAATTATTTATTACCGATTTAACTCAAAATGGACTGAAAAACAAACATGCTAAAGGAAAAAGGATGCACATGTTCAATTCATGACAATAACTACCAGTGCATCCGTTTCTAACAGGATAATATTATTCGTAATTAATTTTCAGAATAAACATTATCCCTCTTCATCATGTATGGAATCATAAATTATGGACCTTGCAACATAAGCTTGCCAAAGCCACAATAAAGGTAAGAATGTAAAGCACTCTTCTTGCCCCGAGCAAAACTGTTTTCTTTTCGTGGTTTCTCTCCAATGGGACACCAAATGCTCCACCCCTTATTCTTAAATTGCAGTGATTCCCCCCTATTTAACTGTTTTGAATACATTCCAGAATCACAACACTAATTAAGGAATTACTTTTGTAAACCACCACATTCTGCTCGCCAAGTTATCCCAGAATCCCACTTGTATGATGCTTCACTTCCAACCGAGGGAGTGCGGTACAACTACTCAATCAATCCCTTATTATAGGGGACTCCATCTTCACAATCAACCGCCAGAGGGCGCTGGTGATTGTCAATACAATGTCGACTGCTGTCCGGTCTGGAGAGTCCCTCAGGTGAAGATGTGTACTCACGTACACACGACCAGCGGAGAGCTGGAATCCTTGAGGTGAGTTCTCGTCAATCCAAAAGACCCTTCCCTGGATATCCCACGTTTGTTGTAGCCCTGGTGTTGAGAGCCATTGCAGTTTTTGCTGGCGCCTGTCTGAATGCTGCAGCAGTCGAGAGAGGAAAGATTTTGATTTCTCGGATTCGAAAGACAGGAAAATACTTGAGAGAAAATGTAGCGCATGTTGCGGTAGCGAAAATCTGGTAATGAGACAATTGCGGGGTTTGTCGCCACGGGACATGTGAATGTTGAAATACAAGAGGAGCGACGGGAGGAAAGAGATAAATGATAGACTAGAGAGGATAAGTGAGATAGTATGAGATGTGTGGGCGGGAATCTCAAGTAGATAAAAACAAGATTAGAAGGAAAGAGTGCAAAACGTGACCTGTGTCTGGTTATTCTATTACGTCGCAACTATAAAAGTACGGAGATGCAAAATACACAAGAAAAAATACAAGAAAGATAGGGAAGAATATCTGCCGCAATAAAGATAAAACAGAATATCCTATTATATATTAAAACAAAGAAAAGCATCATTATACCCCAAAGCATCATGTTTACAGCCATTCTTTTGAAAGGAAAACTATAAGAGATAGGCTTACAAAAAAAATAATTAAAAAATCGACATTAATTTCTTTAAAAACTAGCGCAAACAATGTATTCCGGCGGCATATATTATAACAAGATGCTTAGATTTCTTATCTTCTTATCGGTGTGTGTGTGAGGGGGGGGGGAGGGAGAGAGAGAGAGAGAGAGAGAGAGAGAGAGAGAGAGAGAGAGAGAGAGAGAGAGAGAGAGAGAGAGAGAGAGAGAGAGAGAGAGAGAGAGAGAGAGAGAGAGAGAGAGAGAGAGAGAGAGAGAGAGGGAGAGAGAGAGAGGGAGAGAGAGAGAGAGAGAGAGAGAGAGAGAGAGAGAGAGAGAGAGAGAGAGAGAGAGAGAGAGAGAGAGAGAGAGAGAGAGAGAGAGAGAGAGACTATCAGTGTATCGGAACAAGAACCTGATATTACAAATCGTGACTGATGACAGGAAAATTTCCCAATTCAGAGACTGCTATATTTAGAATCTTCCTCACTTCTTCTCTGATCTGTTGGCTTGATGCTGGTCACGAGTCCTCTCTGCGCCTAGATGGATGTGATATGAATTTAGGTAGAAACTGGCTGACCGTATCTTTAAGATCATCATCATTACAAATAAACATTTTACATTGGGCACTGAGCTATTTGTCAGTATCTTTAGGGTGGTAAGAAGACCCAGATATTTTGTCATCATAGTAGATTTTCTTCTTTATTAGTTTCACTATTACCAAAAACTTGGGGGGAAAATAACCACAGTCAAGCCATTGATGTATAAACAATCCCAAGATCATCACTGGTATCAGTCATGAACACGGTGACGGTAGCTCATTAAAAAAAAAGCAGTATAAAAAACAACTACTTTTCAAACTTCATAATGCCGCTATATACCATTGTTATAGCATGTACAACACACAACATGGCCATGATTTATAATGTAATATAGCAGGGGTAAGACTGAGGGGTAATAATTACATTTTGTTGTGTTCATTGCTTCTGTAAAAATTTCCTTACCACACAGCCTGCTTTTGATTGTTTAACCAAGAAAAAGATTAAGGGTATAATATATAAGAGGAAGATACGATGGTAAACGAGAGTGAGAGAGAGAGAGAGAGAGAGAGAGAGAGAGAGAGAGAGAGAGAGAGAGAGAGAGAGAGAGAGAGAGAGAGAGAGAGAGAGAGAGAGAGAGAGAGAGAGAGAGAGGGACGAAGGAGAAAGGCAGACAGACATTCACTGAGACAACCAATCGAACAAGTCTAAACAATGTTCCCCTCTCCATCTCTCTATCACTCTATATCTATAAACATCAACTCTATTTTCTCTACCCCAACAGCAATTTTCTCTCCACCTTCTTGCTTTTCATCCCTGTGTCAGCACGCTTTGTCCCCAGATCCCGGGGGAACCTTACCGGATTATCCCCCTTGCTCTAAGTGGTCACCCCCTAAGCGGCTTTAGTGTGTGTCGAAGATGTGACTTTTCGTCCGGAGAAACGTTCTATAATGGAGTGTGAGCATGCCAGTAACTCTAGAGGCCTCAAGTCCTACAGACTCCTCTGGCTCTTAAACACAATATACGACTTATAATGAAGACAGGATTCCCTCCCTTCGTTTCCAGTCAGTTTTTGTCTTTGCAAACCTAAGCTTTGAAATCTGAAGAAATTGCTTTGAAGTAGTCATTGGGTCGGTACAAAATGAAATTTGAACCTGTAAAGCTTGTTTTATGGACCTTTCTTTCTACACGGCTTCTGACAGTTTCGTGAATATGCTCACTGGATGATAAAGAAGAAAAAAATAAAAATAAATGGGAAATTCTAGAAGGTACCGACTGGATTAGAATTTTGTCTGTGTCTCCTTACGTAAAGGATTTTGGTATGTTTAATCTTTCTTTGGTTCTTTTATTCTTTTTCTTCCGACGTCTTTACCCAGGCTGATTCACTAATGGCTGAGCTCTTTAAAATCTGAGACTCTTTGTTTTCAACACCAAATACCCTTATTTCGTACTTATATAAATTCCGAACGTTATGCTTAAGGTTCAATCGCGTTTAACTAGTAATTTTACGAGGTTTTTTTTTTTATATTTTTATATAGGAATAAACTATTATTTATTGTTTTCATTCCGCATTCAAAATAAAGAGACTTTGTCGGTCAAGTCAAGCTTAGAAATACTAAATTTTCAAAAAAGGCTTCATTAAACTATGCAAAAAGTAAAAATAAAGGCTAAAGTCGATTGTTTTTGCTGAATTTTTAACAAATTGTTTTAAAACAGGCTTTCATTCTTTAGAGTCGCAAATATGTCAGTTTTAAACAAAAACCTGAAAGTTAGTCGATAATTTTTTTTCCTCTTCTACTCTTTGATGCTTTAAAAAAAATCAGTAACATTGTGTAAATTAAATGTCTCGGAATGTACAGCCCTACAGAGGTTATAGAACAGCATTATTAGCTGGTGCCTTTGAAAGCATCTTAATCGGTTTTTGTTTGTTCTCGCCGCTGTGTCTGTTCAAGCCCTTTTGTGCTGCCTCCCACTGAAAGCAAGGAAAACAAGAGGGCCGTATTAGCTATTAGATCGCTATCTGACCACTATCTGCTCGCTATAATTCAGGCTTAATTAAAGACAATGCCCGTCCAAATCTCGTCCACACAGCCACGGAGAGTAACAAAAGCTGGAGTGCCTCCCTAGAACCGCCAATTAGCTGTCAAAACCGCTCTCACTCGCCCCGCCTCCTTCGTTTTCCGTTAACATCTGTTCATGACTCTCCTTCTATCTCTCTCTTCCATTCTCTTTTGTATCTCTATCTTCACTTTGATTCTCTCTATCTCTATCTTTATATCTCTTCTTCCATGACCTTTCTACTTTTTTAACTCTTCTCCCCCCCCCCCCTCTTTCTCTCTCTCTCTCTCCCTCCTTCTCTCTATCTCTTCCACTTGGGCTCCTCTCACAGTTTTTCCACTGTCCGAGTGATCATTTTCCTCCTGCAAATTCTGAGCAATGTCACGATTAAAATTATTTTACGAAAGGAATTTTTGATAAAAATTGATTTGTGTTATAAAAAAAGACTTGTAGTTTTTTTTTTTTTATATCTTTCTTTGTTTTTTGTTTTCTGTCTTTTCTTTAAACAACAGTTTACTGAGTAAGCTTTCTTTTCTTTCTCAGCCCAGTCAAAAATTTTCATTCTTTATAAAAATCTCATCACTGTCATTATGCTTATGATTTTGGAATGATTTCATGATCAAAATGTCGACATACATCTTTTTTTTTCCTTCTTTATCTCTCTTAAGCTGTTTCACTCTTTATTTCTTTATCCTCACCATCATCAATATCCCTATAATTATATGAAGCATATCCATTAAACTTTAACACAAAATAGTAAACAATCTCAGACTGATCTAGAAATAAAAATACGCTTCAAATTTTCCCTGAAGATTTTATGCGGACTCATCAATACATTGCATTTACTTGAGAATAATCTAATTCTTATATTTTCCTATCTATTAAAAGATTCATTTAACCTTTATAATATGTATAACACTATACATCAAGTACATACAAAGAGCTTTCCCTGATGGGTGCTTTTATATCTTTCCATTATTATGACTTCAATTCTTCTTTGGGTGAGGCAGGTATTAGGAGGAAATTTTAAAACTTAACTCTAGGCCAATTAAGAAACTATTCGTATTTATAACCATACCGAATCAAAATTCGTCTTGAGTAACCAGGATAGATACTTTGTCCTGACAGTTTAAGTCTCTATCTACTGTTTATGAACGGCCAATTTCAAAATTTCGCCACACTCGTGGATTAGATTTATTTAGCTGACTACTTTATTATTACATTTCAAATTTAAAACACATATGTATTGCAGGTCCTAAGGCAATTTTGATGGGTTTTTTTTTAAAGAAACTTTTGCGCTGATACTTTTTCGTCTTATGCTTAACACTTTGAATCTTAATCCTTTAATCTTATTTATTAGATGTAGACTTACTTTGTCGGACAGATGAAGTTTTTCATCGAGCTATAAAGTATAGTTAATGTAAACTTTTTATTATTAAGACCTGTCGCTGTTTTTTAATAGAAATTCTATTAAAGCATCACCTATCTTTAGAAAAAAGATTAAAAATTTGCGAACAAAATAATATCATATCTTCTTAGTGTCTGAAGGTTTATTTCAGCTCATATTAATCCTCTTTTATCGTAATTAAAAGAACGGCATTTCGAAATACACAAGTCCTCCTCAAAACGGTTTTTTACGCATGGGTGATTCAAACAGTTCGTAAAAAAGAAAACAACTCCAACACTTTTTTTTAATTTTGTATTTTAAACTATTTGCATGTGAGGTTAAAACTCAAAACAAAACAAACAAACAAAAACAAAAAAAAAAGACTGCCAAAATTATAATTCGGAATGAATGAAATGGATAAAAATATAGATCTAAATAAAATAAAACTTGCACAATTTGAGGAAAGCAAACCCATATGAAGAACATGACACACAATAGTGCTTGTGAAAATAAATAAATATTTAGCGGAATGGCTAACAATAAGACTTTGACACTTCATCCTTCCTCGTCAAGTTGTAATTTCTCTCTCTCTCTCTCTCTCTCTCTCTCTCTCTCTCTCTGTCTCTCTCTCTCTCTCTCTGTCTGTCTCTCTGTCTGTCTGTCTGTCTCCGTCTCTCTGTCTGTCTGTCTGTCTCTATCTCTCTTTCTCTCTGCCTCCCTCTCTCTCTCCTTCTCTCACTCTCTCTCTCTCTCTCTCTCTCTCTCTCTCTCTCTCTCTCTCTCTCTCTCTTTTTTTCTCCTCTTCGTCTTCAAACTTTCCCATCACTCATTCTCACACAAAATAACTGTTATTGTCTTTTCTTTCGTTTTAAACATTCTGAGTCTCTTCTTCTTTTTTCCCTTCCCGTTCCCGTTCGCTTGTCTCTCCCTTTCCCTTCTCTCTATCTTTTAACCACTCTCTTTCTCTCTTCAACTTTTTCTCCGCATGCTAACATAGTTATGTAAAGATCATTAAATGAAGTATGTGGCAAATGTTGCACGTCGTTATACATCCTTCTGAGCATCAAATATGTTCAAATACATAAAGTTGTAAAACCATTTTTTTTAGGAGAACGCAAAGATTGCACTAAAAGTATTGAATTATTTCAAAAGAATATCACACAATAAGCTGCAGAGCCGATGAGAAAATATGGTAATTGGTTTGCCGTGGCAATCCGTTTCATAGTATCATTAGAGCAATATAAATATACAATCCAGAATATTTAGTGGCCACAGAAATTAAGGAAATTTTCAAAATAGAACCGAGTAAAAAACACAATTTACTTGTGAGTTTCAACAGCATCTCACAAAATTTAATGGTAACTGTTGTAAACAATATCTGAAGGTAAATTGCAAACATTGATTAGCTTCTTGCCGGACATTTACTTCCATGACGTAAGTGTTCAAGGTCAAACCAGCCAAGTAAGCACATTCACTTGACATCGCAATAAAGATTATATAAGGAGAAAAGATCATTTTAAAGCTGGCTTTAAACGCTGCATAAGTCTAAAAAACATATTCATATTCAGTCCTATACTAATAAAAATGATAAATTCATATACAATGATAGTGGGCACTTCAATAGCATCTAGCCAGCGTGTTAGGGTGGAATCGATAGCCTATACATATATTTTGATTTTATTCGGTCCACCCATGAAGTAAGCCAGCTATGACATTTACATTCTTTTAACTTGTAAGAAAAGCCATGACTAAACCTAGGGCTACTAGTTACCGCAGAAACCAACCAGCTTTTTTTAAATATCTTTTACTATTGAACCCGTCAAGTAGAGTAAACCGACTCACACTGTTTTCAATTTTAAGCTTTATTTCAATTTTTTCCAACTTACAGCAAAGACACAATAGTTATTTTCTATTCAAATGAAAGCAAACTGATAACTGATGAACTGCAATAACTAGTCTAGTTGTAAATTGGCTTGGGACTTTGAGTAGAATGGCTGACAATTGGCGCCCAAGCAGAAAATGAGTCTAGTTCTAAACAGCACCTGAACCAATCCTCTGAATAATAAATTTTAAATCCGAAAAAAGTTTGTCAAACCCGGATATCTTTTTTTTTTCCATAAGAAATGACGTCAAATGTGACGAAAGTATTGACCTCTCCATAAAATGCTGTGATCACTTAATTTTTAAGGAAATTTTTTTTTTCTTCTCCTAACTTTTGAGAACTCAAGCGATTTTTTTAGGTTGATTTATAAATGAAAACATAGGTCACTGATTTAAAAAAAAAGTTATCCCCCAAGTTCGACAATTGTAACTATTACCAGGCAAAATGACAGAGAAAACCTAATAATGATTAGCTATTGAATTTATAAATATCAACAGGATCCAAATAGTTGAAAAGAAAAGAAAGCACACGAAAATGTCGAAAATAGAATAGGCCTAGAATATTTTATCAGCCTCTGACATTTTGTTATTATTGCACACTTGTAAAATGTATAAAACAAGAAAAAAAAACCCAGCAACATAAAGCAATGAGTATTATTGTCATTTCTGTCCTCGTAGGCGTTCAAATGATTCCATTGTTTTTGATGGTTTTGTTGTTAATGATGTTTTTGTTGTTGTAGCTGTTGTTGTTGTTGTTGTTGTTGTTGTTGTTGTTGATGTTGTTTTTGTTACTGTTGTTGTTGTTGTTGTTGTTGTCGTTAATGTTGTTTTTGTTGTTGTCGTTGTCGTCGACGTTGTTGATGATGCTATTATTGTAATTGTTGTTGGTACTGTGAATCTAGTCCTAGTTTTACTGATAGCAATATTTTTCCATATTTTTTCGAAATAATGTAAGTTGTTCTCCTGATTAGAAATTACGCTTGCGTTTCACAGTATCTAATATACATCAATAATGTAATATTCAAACTGTACATTCCGGAAAGTAAGAGTGTATACACATATCATGTCAAGATAGAAATAACAATTATCCAAAATATGGCTTGAACGAATATGTACATTTTGTAAGTAATTTCGCCGCAGGTGATTTACAGTGTAAGTAAATGGTTCGAGACATTTAAAAAATTAACTCTAGTAGTGGACAAAGATACGAGAACAATAGCTATCGTTTTTACATTATTTGACCCACCGCTCAACTAGTAAGATCAAAAGAATGGCTTGATAGGTCTAGTTACAGAAGAAAAAGTTCACAGGAAGCATTCTTGTAATGAAACACTCATAAGCACACGTATTATCTATAATATGGTCTTGCAAAAGAAGAAAGAGAACCAACAAAATAAAAAAAAAAAAAAACTTTATAAATCATAAATCACATGTAAGGCAAGACTTAACACTCATTTTGATTATCCCTATTTAAAGAAAGAAAAAGATTTCCACTGAGCTTTTTGAAACACAAAATAAATTTAGCGAAATCTAACAGAGGTTAGAGAGGTTAATTAAGGTTAAAGAAATGGCGTCAAAGAAAGATTGTAACATTACATTGAACTGTTTTAAATTCATGTTCAAGTATATTTCAAGATAAGTGAGATTATTATTGTTTTGCAATAATGTCATGGTAATTTTTTCATAAAGCCCAGAAAGCAGCAATGAAAGGCGACAAAACATGAACTTATCTTTATTCTGTACACAAATTTGTTCGGTTTTAATACACTGTAACATCTAGCACATATTATTTCTAATTGCATCTTTCACTATGATTCTGTTTATGTGAGATTCAATGCTGTTGCTAGGAGACCTGCACCTTGAGTCCAACCAGGTGCAAATCAACAATCAATAACAGATAAAATATAGGGAATAGGAAACAGAGAAAAATAAACTTCTACGATGTTGTCAACAATTCAGAGAAAAAAAACTGATGAAAAATGACAATATATCTAAACAGGATTGCCCTTGTCATAAAGACGTTAGTGCTAAGTTATCGAATAAATTCATTGGACAAATCACTTTCAGCCCTATACATATGCTTCGTGAAAAATAATTACAAAACGAATGTAGTTCCTTGAATAACTTTAAAATATTATTAAAAAAAAAATTTTAGTGCCGAAAAAAGAACAAAAAACCAAATCCCACCGGTCTGCATTCTCACCCAAACTTAAAAAAAAATGTTTGAAAAAAAAAAGTAGAAGTAAGGAAATTCATGATAAGGCCAAACGGCAAAAATTCTTCAATCCAATCTTCATAACGTGAAATAATTAAAGAAAGTTTGTCTTGGTACAGGATGGAACAAAGGGAACCACCATGTTTGTACAATTAGAGATGCACTAAGAATGCGCGAGAACGTTGTAATATTAATTTGATCACAAAAACATAGCGTTATCAAAACATGAGAAGAATTTTCTATGGTGAAGAATTAAAGGTTTCTCTCATTCGCCTTTCCCTACCCATGCTCCTTGAACCATCGAACACTTCGTATAACCGTTATAAAAAAAAAGAACAAGAAATCCTCATCTGGTATCTAAGATCATCATATCAACTGTCCTTGGTTATGTAGTCATAACAGAATACACACATCCAAGATGAAACACAGTACTACGGAAAACCATGCCCCGCTGCTCTTTTCCCAGCCTCATAGACCTGTTGTGTTAACAACAGCCAATTATACTGCTTTGCATTTTTGTCAAGTTCAAGTAACAGCCAAGAGGTAATACGCAGTTATTTTAGCTGATGTGTGCAACGTGCTTTATTTCTTCAAACGTGTTCAAGCTAAATGCATAGCGTTAATCAAAAGCGGCCAGTTAAGAGAAGATTTAGACCTAGAGCGAATATTCTGACAAAGACAATAGAACTATAAGCCTATGGTTATTACGCTTAGTAACCATAGTGATTGAATACTACATAATTTGTATCCACAGAAAAGGCTACAAATGAAGCGATGTATAACGTTAAAACACATTTTCAGATTGTGGCAGATTTTTATGAATATTTAGAGAAAAAGTGAGACGTAGCACATAGAAGAAAGGAAAATCAGGAGAAGATTTGGAGCAGACGTATATAGATATTTATACAAATGGTGAGAAAAGGAAACAGGTAGAGAGAGGAGAAAGAGTTTGAAAGAAGAGAGATAGACAGGTAGATACATAGCTAGCTGAGAGAGAGAGAGAGAGAGAGAGAGAGAGAGAGAGAGAGAGAGAGAGAGAGAGAGAGAGAGAGAGAGAGAGGAGAGAGAGAGAAAAGAAAAACATATTTGTATAGAGGGAGACTAAAATTCTTTAGAAATGTAATAAATTGCACAGTGCAGAGATATTGATGTCGTATCAAAAGGAAAAAAAAAGAAAGAAATTAAGGAAGTGATCACGACTCAACCTTGCAGTTTTTCTCCCAGAAAGCGTTAAGGTGAAATCGACAGAAACATGGGTCTATATCATTCTTGCTGAAGGTAGCGGATTTAGAACACGACCAGGTGCACCATGAACCCATGCACCATGACAGAACCGTCATGTTTGGTCTCTCTTTGTGTCTTGAAAGTTCAAGATATATTTTTGCCATTTCGAGGAGTCAGCTTGCTTTTGAAAATTGTGAGCATATCCTTTCGCCAATGTCAAAGTTCAGAAATGTGTTCCAATTTTCAAAACAAGTCAGTGATTGATGGTCAGTGGTGACCCATGCCCATCCCCGCCGCAATAGCGGAGAACTTCATCCGCTTCTGTTTCTGTCGCTGATTGCAAAACCACACTCGCACGACATTCTTCTTGAGGTCAAGTTTTTCAGCAATCTGGGCGATTTTCTCCCCTGAAGGTCGAGGCTGCACGGCGAAGTAGGCCTCTAGAGAACGCTTCTCTGGAGCAGCGATAGATGTCCTCTTTCGCTTCTTGTCTCCGTTTAGACCGTTCTCCATTTCTGCTTTCCTCTCTCGCGCCTGTTTCTCCGCGTCTTCTAGCCACGTCTGAAGGATGGGCTTGAGCGCGATCATGTTGTTGTGACTCAGCGTCAGTGACTCAAACCGGCAGATCGTGCTCTGGCTAAGGCAGCCCACGCCGGGGATCTTCAGGTTTGCCAGGGCGGCGCCCACATCGGCCTGCGTGACGCCGAGTTTGATGCGGCGCTGTTTGAAGCGCTCGGCGAACATCTCCAGCTCGCGAGGGTCGCAATCTGCTTCGTGGACTCCTACCACCATCCCAGGTCCGCCAGGCCCCTGGTGGTGGTGATGATGGTGCATAACGCCAGCAACACCAGCTGCTCCAGGGTGGTGGTGGTGGTGGTGGGGAGGAGGTGGAGGGAGGCCGGGATGCCCGCTGTGAGGATTTACCATAGAGGGGGCGTGAGAATACATAGGAGGATACATCTGGTGGTGAGGCGCCTGTGGATGAGACGATGATGACGAGGATGAAGAGGACAATCCGGCACTGCCTCCATTGCCTCCACCGCTAGCTCCACCGGAAGCTGCAGCTGCCGCCGCCATCACGTTGCTGT
Source organism: Elysia crispata (assembly GCA_033675545.1). Classification (NCBI taxonomy): domain Eukaryota; kingdom Metazoa; phylum Mollusca; class Gastropoda; family Plakobranchidae; genus Elysia; species Elysia crispata. Next base: position 974,949 of record JAWDGP010006450.1, read on the forward strand.
GGTGCTCAGCCATGGACGCCACAGGTCCCAGTGACATACTGGAGGGGTGACCGGGTGGAGAAGCCGAAAGCTGGTCAAACATGGAGGCATCTGGAGGTCCGAACCCATGGTGGCTGGAGCCCGGGTGGTGTGGGTGACCAGGGTGGTGGTGGGGGTGAGGCGCATGCATTTGATGCATCTGGTGTGAGCGGGGCGGTCCGACCATGTTGTGTCCGGTGAAGTCCGGGGTATGGCCGTACAGACCATCAGGTTTCATCAGCTGATGGCCACCAGATGGTTTCGAGATGTCCATGACTCCCATAGCTTCAGCCCGCGCCAAGAAACCATCGTCAAGACCCGGGAAGAAATTGCTCTGCGGAAGAATCAAAAGTTCAACAGCACATTAAAAAAAAGGTTAAAAAGATTTTGAAAGAAGTGAGAGCTGCTTTGCTGCCACTTATATTTTTAGATAATCATAATGTCACAAAAAAATTTATTCAGTGACAATTCACAATTACTGTGGTCATAACTCCCACCCATAACAATATACAGCATTGATGGATTGCAATACTCGACAGAAACTTTATAACGTTTCATTATTAATGTCGTAAATTCAATGAACCATGTGGGGGAGGGGGGGGGGATGGGCGGGATGTGGAAGAGGGTCGAAGTGCGAGAGGGAGAGGGAGCAGCGTTCTTCTGCTCAGAGTCCATTTTTTCCCCCCACACATCCAACATAATTTAAAAATCCATAAATTGACAAGTGCTTAGCAACAAAGAAATCTCTCAATTCTCCGGTATCAAACAAAAATTAGCACTTCAAACATCAAGAAAAATATTCGAGCCAAACAAAGCCTTAGTTTTGGTATAAGAGTACAAAATCAGTTTTAAGATTTCCATTTCTTGAGCGTGTAGCACCGCGGCTAGAGACAATAATCCCGTAGCAGCCCGACCAACCATTAGAGCATTGGGTCGCAAGCCTAGATCGATGTGAGCACTTCCCAGCCATAAGGTCGCTCATTCTTCAGCATCAAGACCTGTCGCCTCCGGGGGATTCAGCCTGGTTACTACTGGCCGACTATCACCGACTTGTCCGTCTTGATACAGTGGTTGGGTGATTCCCAAGGTTTTAGTACAGAGATTATGTTAACTAGCCAGCAGCATCGCAGACAAACAGACAGTGAGGGAAGTGTGGTTGTTGAAATAAGAACGCAAAGGTTATGGAAAAAGTGACAGTGGTAGTTGTAGTAACAGTAGGGGCCGGAACAGTAGATTTATCAGTGACAAGAGGAAAAAAAAACGCAGCAGCAACAGCAGCAGCAGCAGCAGCAGCAGCAGTAGTAGTAGTAGTAGTAGTATTAGTAGTAGTAGTAGTAGTAGTAGTAGTAGTAGTAGTAGTAGTAGTAGTAGTAGTAGTAGTAGTAGTAGTAGTAGTAGTAGTAGTAATATATAATGTATATAATTAATTTGGTCATTAAAATTACTCACTAGACCTGAAACGAGCTAAATCTGCACTTTATTGCACGTGATGAATATATACCAACTCATAAACACAACAAAAACGGTACAAAAACAACATTGTTTTGCAGTCGCACCGCTATAGTAGAGTGGGGAAAAAAAGCCACCAAGACTTCGTTTTTCTTAATTGCTTAGTAACTGAGTCTAAACAATGCGTACTTCAAAGTTCACCACCAGCAATAGCGTCTCAAGTTATTGAACAGATATAATGATTTAGGACAATCATGCTCAAACAAGATGTTTTGTGCTGTGAGTTTCACTCACTGCTTGATGTAACATTTTCCGCCGGGCGAAGGAGATAAAGCCTGGTCCCTTTTGTTCATGGCTTGTTTAGAACCAACAGTTATGTCACACTTTTCCTCTTTATTATGCGTCGCGAAATTGTCGCAGGATAGGAAAAGTTGAAATATGATACACAATTACGCCTGTACCACTGAATTGACTTAAGAGAACAATTCAACAATTTATGTACCTTCCATTTTACAGGCGCATTATCCAAAATTTTTTACCTCATATATTCTATGAGGATCTATCTGTGAAATTTTAGAGAAAAGTCAGATTGCGTCTGTAAGTGAGTTAGCATCATCTGATATATTCCTTGTTAACGACCTCATAAGTTGTGTGAAGCGCAACAGGTTGATAAGAGCGTCAATTACCTCCGTCTTTCACCCGTTTCCTCTTCCTCCTCCTTCTCCTCCTCCCTCCCACCACTTTCTCCTCCTCTTCCTCCCTCCCACCACTTTCTCCTCCGATCACACCGGCACTTCTTGGACGTCACTGTGTCAATACGTCACCTTGGTTCGAGTCCTAACCTCATAAATTATGGACACCTGGTCTGGATCTCAGCCCCTCAGGCAACGGTAAACTTCGATAAAGCACGGCAACTCGAGTGTGGGCAGCTGAGAGCCGAGACGTCGTGCTCTAGTGCTCACACACACAAACACACAGAGCTGCAGTGCTAAATTGTACGTCTCCTAAGTCTGTCTTAGATCTAGAGACAGGCAGTAAAGCACAGGCACGTACACGAACACACTCACTCATTTTGCTTGTGTTGTCTTTGATAAAGAAACCAGAATAAGCAGTTTAAATCGCGAGACGATAAGAGGGTTGAAATTGCTTGAAAGAACAAATTTTTTGTTCTATCACCATTAATCGCGACAAAAATCTTATGATTTTCCGTTTCCTTTTCCACCTCAAAACCATCCTTTCCATCATTACAATAACTGTCAAAAATATTTAATCAATTCTAATCCGTGAAAAAGGACATCAACATAGCACCTGCAGTAAAAAGCCACAACAACCTCGAAAGTGCAAATTCGTGCTTGACAAAAGGGCTGTTGGAAATTTAATTTTAAACAAATCTTGTTATTTCATAGTCATGTGATGATTTAGTATTACAATGCAATCCAGCCTAAAAGACTTATAATCTTAAGTTACGTGCTCGTTCGATGCATTTGGACTCGGAATTTCTGCATTATTCTATAATGTTTGAACCAGTACATTGTGACACTCTTCCTCAGTAAAAATCCAATTCACAAAGGTTTTTAAGAAACGTTACTAGCACGATGAGAGGCTCTAAATTTTAAAATTCTACCTTCCCCCAACCATTCTTTCCAGAATTTATAATAACCGAATGTAAAAAAAATAAGTATAAAAAATGTTTCCTGCTGGTTTTGAACAATCCAGAAAATAATCAACTTGAATTTATCCGCTGAAAAGTTCCTTCTAAGCGCTTCCTTTCAGGCTTTCTCTGTACAAACAAAAAGTGCCTAGAGGTGTAATGACTTGCTTTATACAGCTACCTATAAAGTCGTCCCTGCTGGATAATGAGAGTTTAAACGTTTGTATAAATATATTGAGGTTGGTAATTTAAAGTTAGCCAACTAATCTCATTGATCGCGATCTATTTATTTCCCTTTTTTACCATTCAGTGTTTAAGAACTCCATAAGCGATGCTCGCTAACACACTAATGTGCCCATGGAGACCAAAATATGTACTTAATATACACGTTGATTTGAATAATCTCTGTATTAAAAACGAAAAACAAAAGCAAAAAACCACCAATCTTTACAGGTGACTAGAGCTGATTTGGATTCAAAGTGGCCTCATTCAATATCGTTTAAAAAAAACAAAACAAAAAAAAAACCAAAAAAAAAACCGATAATATTGTTTTGCAAGTGTATGGAATAAAACGGCTGCAAGTTGTTTATATCTAAATTAGAATGAAATTAAAAAAATTAACTTTCTTAACATAATGGTACAAAAAGAATTTTTCATGTAATAATTTATTAGAAAATGTGACAATTTCCTAACGCCCAGAAATATTTTAGGGATTCATTTCCATGAAAGACTGAGGTTTTTGGATATAAATCATTATATTTTTATTGGCCTCAACCAATGAGCGGATATGAATATGTTTTCACATTCTAAATATCTGCTTGAAATAGTACGTCACGCCGAGACAGAAAACCTTAGAAAAGATGTTCCTTCTGATGATAATGGTAAACACGAAAAATTTGACGATGAAGATATTAATTTCAATGTAAGATAATCTTGATGATGCTAATGAGGAGGATAATTGCTGCGACATTAATATAGAAATGGATGTGATGTTAATAAAAATTGCTGCCACTGGTGATGATGGTGGTGAGAACAGTGGCAGTTATTATAAGAATAAGAAAAATGATTATGACGATGAAGATAATACCGATAACAAAGCTGATGATATTACCGTAAAAAAGAACAACAAAATAAAAAAAATAAAATGCTACTCTGGTAATGGTGGTGTTTCCTCAGCTGGAATCTTTTTGCTTCAAACAACTTTGCCATTCAACACGAATTCTTTAAAAAACATTGTGTAGTCTATCAACTTTGCTAACTCATTATTCTCCATGGCTTAATCTAGAGCGCAAAACAAAAACAATACTCTTTTATGTTACTTCTTCTTCTTCTTCTTCTTCTTCTTCTTCTTCTTCTTCTTCTTCTTCTTCTTCTTCTTCTTCTTCTTCTTCTTCTTCTTCTTCTTCTTCTTCTTCTTCTTCTTCTTCTTCTTCTTCTTCTTCTTCTTCTTCTTCTTCTTCTTCTTCTTCTTCTTCTTCTTCTTCTTCTTCTTCTTCTTCTTCTTCTTCGTAATATTTTTTATCATTATCATTATCATTATTATTATTATTATTATTATTATTATTATTATTATTATTATTATTATTATTATTATTATTATTATTATCATTACCATCATCATCATCATCATCATCATCATCATCATCATCATCATTATTATTACTATCATTTTCCCCCAGCAAGCTGGGGATGGCTGGCAATTTCCAAGTTTCAATAATCAGTCAGCGTGGCTGTCCCAGTAGGTCCTTTACTTATATCATCTCTTAATTACGTGATCTTCCTGGCCTAGTTCTGAGAAGCGTATTAAATATTCAAGACTAGCCCGAGTCCACAGCGCCACCAGAGGCCTGCCTGAACTGAATACCTAATGAAGTCTGGTCGAGCGGGGATTCCCGCTAGAGGTTTTCATTTCTCTATTCCTATAATTATGACCCTTTCATAGTGAAAAGTTCTTTTTCCTCTTCATTCATTGAAAGACCTGAATCTTTTTTAGAACTGAGTTCTCCATAATATTTTCAGAAAATTGTAAGCAAAGTTTTCTCTTTAACGGCCCTCAAAGTCATTTTCCATCGTTAAGAATCCAACGTCATATTGTTGCAGTATTTTTGGAGTCAATGCATTTAATTATATATGACAGTACATGCGGCTTTATAGCCTGTCTCGATATTAATTATTCAATGCCACTTGAAACAAAATATCAAGAAGAAGTAAGTTTATTTTTTTTCCTCGTTTTTTTTTTTTAATTTTTCAATATTTTATGATTTCATCTCTGTAAACTTTAAACTTTAAAACAAAATACTCTGAAATGAAACCAGCATATTAAAAACTTGTAATCCCTCTATTTAACATTATTTATTTCCAAAATTGTCCGAAAGTTTTAAAAGAGTACTATCGCTAAGTACATCTCCATACCACCAAGTTTTTATGTAAGCCTTGGTTCGTAAATTAAAGCAGAATTGTCCATTTCACGCCTTTTATTTTTTTAAAGAAAAAAATACTATGAAATAAGTTAAATGCAGTTCTCTGTAAAAATAGCTGAAAGGAAAAAAAAGTGATATTTTTTTTATGCAATACCGAAAATAGAACAATTATGTTGTTTTCAAATCATTTGCTCGAATGAAGCTATTTCCAGCGTTCTGCAGGCCACGACAAGATTTTATGCACATATATCCACTGGTCCGAAATGACGTAACTCGGCATCCATGTTGAGAGAAAGAGCTAATTATCCTTGTCTAGCAGTAGGCCCTAACACTTGCGCTTTCTCCTTCATTCCTTTTCCATTTCTTTCTTCCATGATTATGTTATTTTTCCTTTACTAAAATTTGTATAATATAGAAGCGAGTATAGTTTTGGCTGAAGCGGATAAACATTTCGGAAAAGACTTTACAATGTTCATCTAAGATATAAATTTGGCCAATAGATATAAAAATCTTTTACCGAAACTTTTGAGAGAAGAATTATGCAAACCCAAAAATGTGAAGCGTACTGAAACAATATACGAAAGAAAATCAAAGGTTATGAAACTATATATTGTTTTTGTACAAGGTTCTAAAATAGCCAGGGAGAGCATCTTGCAAAAACATAGAAGGTCTATAGTTAAGTTAAAAAGTTTTATTTTAAGTAATAACCTGTTAGAGAGCAAACTTTGTAACGAGATGAAGAGTTTTTATTTGTTTCCGTGAAAATTTCGACTATTCTTCCTGCTGCCGTTTAATATAAACTGCAAAAGGTCTCTGTGTAAAATAGAAAATAGTTATTTAACTATCACAAGATCCGCTTCTCCTTCTTTCAGAGTTAGAAAATGAACAAAATATGTTTTCCTCTGCAGATAAACATGCTAGATCTTGAAAGGTGGCAAAAAGCTGAGAGAGTGAGGTACAGCTAGCCATGTTCAGTCACATATTAATATAATAATAATAATTAGTTTTGGTTTCCTGCTACACAGGAGAAATTTAACCTTCTCAGTCTCTGCGATGTTTTCTTCGATTATCGTGTAGAGGCATGGATATAGTCCTTAAAAGAGTACTAAATGTTTGAAATTTTATTATTTTTTTTTCTGTTTCTAAAGAACATTATTTTTTTTCCTTTTAGACATTGCTGATATATTTTCTTTATGATCAAATGTTAAAGATGTTTTACTTGTTAAGTGTGCCTTCACCGGTAACAAAGTATACATGGCATTTTTTTTCTTGAAATTTTATAAACTATGAATGTTTTGACAACAGTTAAAAAAAAATTGAGGAGATTCTCTGCAGAAATGGGCGAGCTTTATTTATATATCTAATTTCTTTAATTAAAAGAAACTTATTTTCTATCTTTTTAACTCCTTTTTTTTTCTTACAGTATTGAAAACCGTAGTTTAACAATAAGTAGATCTTGATTGTTTTTTACAGTTTTACGTGTTTGATTATATTTTGATTTTGTTACCGCACAGTTGGTTTTGAACAAATGAGTGAGCGCACATATAAATGATTTCTATCTCTCGCTGTTTCTTTCTTTCTCTCTCTCTCTCTCTCTCTCTCTCTCTCTCTCTCTCTCTCTCTCTCTCTCTCGCTCTTTCTTTCTTTCTCTCTCTTTCTTTCTTTCTCTCTTTCGCTCTTTCTTTATCTCTCTCTCTCTCTCTCTCTCTCTCTCTCTCTCTCTCTTGCTTATTTGTCGTCTAGCAAATACTTTCTTTAGATAGCAAAGTATGAATTCAAAACGGAAGTTGTTGAGAGTTAAACTGTAATGAGTATGAAAACAACTCATCAATAATGAAACTTGTCATAATTTATTTTGCTAAAATGTATATTTGCGAGATGCATTTTTCATGATTGTAATTGATTTGTAGTAACCGAGATCATTAATAAGTCACAATGTGTCCTTACATTAGAGTATGTTATAGATTCAGGCTCACTTTTAATTATCACATTTCTTCGTGTTCTCTCTCTCTCTCTCTCTCTCTCTCTCTCTCTCTCTCTCTCTCTCTCTCTCTCTCTCTCTCTCTCTCTCTCTCTCTCTCTCTCCTATAAGAAGTGAAAATCAAGACCTGGCAAATTACTACTTGTCCGTCAAGAACTTCTAATTTATTTAATGTTGTGTGAGTCTTTCTCAGAGCACTACACAAATCAACTGCCAATGAGAAAGCCGTGTGAAACAGAAAAAGTAATAACGTATACTATTTACAGCGAGATTCAAGCGTTACATTACGCTCATAATTATGGCCGCCTTGCATTTAATCAACATGCAGATATGTACCTTTTGTTTTGAATTATTTTCGAGTTGTAATCATGACAATTGTAGTGTTAATCCTCTTGCAATAATAATATACAGGCAATTCAGAACAAGCATCTAATATGCTCTTCAAACTATTGCATCTGTGCCTTTCCCTTAAAATCTTATTTCCAAAAAGAGCAAGAGCAGTTTTCGGAGACTGGTTTTCTAATGATTTACTATTCTTTAAAGACGTAAATTCTTCACTCTCTTAATTGGTAACTATGTTGTGAAAATGGAGACAACATTAAAATAAAACTAATTAATTTTTTATTTTCGCTTTTGTCGGTGACAAAAACCAAAAATTATAATAATATACAAAATAAAACTTATTTCATGTTCAGTTTCTCACGTCCATGAAATCTTAGTGACGAGATCAAACCCACTAATAAGCGATCCTGAATAACTTTTATATTACAATAGAATATCGGTATTTGCAGTTGTTGAAGAGAGGGAAATTAATAAACTCGATTTATTCAATCAAGCGCTTAAAGAATTACCACAGTTTCAGATCCATAAACGGGAATCTATGTTCCTGCTTCAACAGGTAATCATGGGTCTAATGATTTACATTAATAAAATCTCTTAGGAGAAAAAAAAAACCATCCAAAATAAAACCAAACCAAACCAAACAGACCAACCGAAAGACACAGGCGTTTTCGGAAGGCAAGTTATTGCAATCATCTATGGAGGTGACTTTATCTCATGATGGTCACCATAGATAAATCCCCCATTAGAGGAATTAAAGGACGAGAAGAAGATGGTTTTTCTTACCGAGGGTGATGGCATGCATCTCATACGGTCCGGCGGTGGACACCAGTGCCTGGGGCTGGGCGAGTGTCTTGGACCTCCGTGATGGCTCAGTGGAGCAGGTGTCACGCCCAGGGCAGGCTGCTTCATGCCATTCATCCCTGGGAAGGAGCAATGGGCGCCGCCCTGTCGGTCATATACGGCCACAGCCATGTCGAGACCGCCCAAGAAAAAGGAGTCCTCTAGGTCCAAGCTTTGAGAACCCGTGAGGTTCTTTATTGTGTTCCTCTCAGTATCACTAATTTTCAGATCTTTCGCTTACAAATCCCTCGCTTCAGAGAAACAGATTTCTTTCTTGTAATTCATGCCAGTGTCATTCAATTTCGGTTCATGCATAATCAGAACTTGTGGATAAAATTTTCGACTGAAGTTGTTGAAGTTTGTTTGCTGAGTTGTCTGTATATGTTGTAATTTTTACAGCATGTGTAACTCTTGATAAAAAAAAAATAACATCTACAATCAATGATCGTGTGATGACAAAATGATGTTAAGACGGCAGGCTAGAAATATGCAAACATTTTTCACTGACTTGGTAAATCATTGTTGTGGAAAATAAATTGTGAACAAAAACACATGCAAAAACTTGTTTACTTTTATAAGCAGTTTTTGAACGCTACTCCTTCAAACGGAATAAAGTTTTCAATCTTCTTTTTTTCTATTAGGAGTTATCTTTCGTGAAGAGAAATATTCTTTACTAAAGTTGTCAAGTTTTATTCACTTTGTTAACAGCTGTGGTGCCCTTCAAAGATCGCGTTCAAGGTTAAACAGCTCTTCTTTTCGCAATACAATAAAATGTTAAGCAGTTAATGTTTAAAGAGAATTATTTAAGTTGAAATGATGCTCTTTAAAAATTCATCGGAATTCTTTCATTTACCACAAGGAATAATCGAATTGTAACAGATTTGTGTGAGAAACTCTTGTGGTATCTCGTGTTAAACAAACACCACGAACCTTCAAATTTGAATTTCATATAACAACGTGAACACCCTCTCCTTTGTGCCTGTCGCTCCTTCGTCAATATTTCATAAAAATTTCAGTCGAAATAAAAATTCCTGAGGCGACTCACGTTCTTAGCAGAGAAAAGGGTACCGTGGGTCATAAAATTTTCACAACGTTGCTTAAGTTCTCGTCCAGTGTCAACAAAGATGACGATCGCGACACCAGCTCAAGTGGTGACAACAGCAGCAGACCGTGGCTCTACGTCCAGCGGAATTTTTGTGCAGCAAATCGCTACTGGCTACAGCACTAGACCAAGTAGCAAAAACCTCGATTCAGCAGTTGCCGGCGTCGGGATTGTAGATTACAAAGGTCTGGAATATTACATGTCGGCTCGAAACGTGCGGTAAGCCAGCGTAACTATCTCCGACTTTCAGGACAGAGACGCAGTAGTAATCGAGCTCATGAAGATTTCATAGAGAATAAATATCAACATCAAACGTCCATGGCGCGCAACGCAGCACTCACAGAGAATTTCATGGACATCAAATTTTCATGGGCTGCGAGCCAGGGCGATGAGTGAGTTGGGGAGGCAGAAAACCTAACGGGAATCTCTAGAGCCCCAAGTGATGATGGCGTTGCTGGCTAGCTGGCCTCCAGCGACACTAGCTCAGCTCCACAATGATGAGTATCAAGAAGGGGGGAGGAAAAGAAGAAAAAAGAGACTTAAGGTGGGTGGGTGGGGAAAAGGGGGGGGGGGGGCGAGCAAGTGGTATCATAGAATCCTAGCAGAAGAGGGAAGAGCAAGGGGTGGAGCGGGGGGATGACGAGAGGAGAGATTAGTGTGAGTTCACGAGAGCGGTGAGGCGGGGAGGGCGTCGAAAAAAAGAGACGGAGTGGGAGGAGAGACGTCAGTCAATCAGAGAGACGGGGACAGGTCTGCGTCAAGCGGATGTCGCGAGCAGCTCACACCGAGCGACTGGGAGGCTCAGGCCTGCTTGCTCACCTCCACCCGCACGCGCGCTGTGACAGGCACGCGCGCTGCTAGACGACAAGCTGTAGCTACCCTGTACTATGCTCACTGCACTCGGTCTCTTTTAGTCGCGTTTAACGCAAGGGCAACTCTCCTCCATAACTGTATACACTCTAGGTAGATTCTGCGCGTTCCGTATTTCTTGTAAAACCTTAGGTTATTCTTTCTACAGCCTTTCCCTTCAAACCAAAAAAAAAAATTAATAAAAATCAAAATAAAAAAAGTAAAATTCACTCCGCAGAACAAATAAGAACGTACGATTCAGCCGACTCTTTTCTTTAATCAGACAGGCCTATTAGTTTCTTCCTTTTCTTTATTTGTATTTTTCATTCAAGGTCTGGTAAATGTTTCTACCGGTGTGTCTGTCTATCTTTAGGTATCTGTATCTTTGTCTATCTGCCTACAGTATATTATTCTTTGTATTAACGTAGCAGTCTTTTCTTCCTTCTCTTTATGCAACAAGCAAACGCTATGTTTAGTCTTTATTATAATTGCAATAAACTTAGAAATCATGAAACATTAAGTTTTGAGCTGCTCTCTTCTATATCACGACAAAATCTTCTTCCCATTTATCCTCTCAGCTGAAATAATCTTAAAATGCGCACAATCTTCACACAAGTATTAAAAAAAAGAATTGTCTGAAATCTACTCGAAAAAAATGGAAATAATCTACAAATATTTCTTATAATCATGACGTTTAGCAAAGGTGGAAAGATTTCCAGAGAGATTTAGTTCTAGTTTCGTATTTCCCAGACTCCATTGTCCATCCACTGGTCGATGGGAAAAGCTTTCTATTTTGAACCCTGGACTACAACCCCCGGGGACTCTAGCCCCTTCCGTGTGGAGATCAAATTGTGTCTTCCTGCCTGACAAGGCAATAGATATGATTTAGTTCTCACCAATTTACAACCGTTATTGCCTAGGTAAAGGACTCTAGCGTATCTTTGTTAGAACAAAATAAACGAAATTTGTTTTGCTTCGTATATGTGTAGGGAGAGACAGAGCGAGAGATAGAGAGAAAGAAAGAGAGTAGACAGAGACAAAGAGTTAGAGAGACAGAAAGAGAGAGAGAGAGAGAGAGAGAGAGAGAGAGAGAGAGAGAGAGAGAGAGAGAGAGAGAGAGAGAGAGAGAGAGAGAGAGGGGGGGGGGTGATCATTCATGAGCTTAATATTGTACTTGTTTCGATGTGATAAGCTATCATTGGCACAAACCCAAAATTTATTTTAGGTCCTTCAAGTATGATAAAACTGAACCAAAAACAAACAAAAAGCAAAACAATACCGCAAGGCCGTAATAAGAAACAAAAATCTTGAACTATCAAACAATACATTCAATTAGAATAAAAATTGAGCTCGCCAATCCTAGGAGTTTGTCTCTGATGTGCACCAAAGGGACTGGGGCGAGTGCATCAAACTCCGCACGGCATATGGACACCGCACGAAGCCTGTGCTTACCTTCCCAATAAGTTCTAATTCTTGTACTTTACAAACTTGGCAAACACGATTCAGCTGTAAAGAATACACTTTTTTTTTTTCATCTTCGATTGAAGCCTTGAAAAGCAGAGATCAAAGGCAAAATGTTTAACCTTTTTGGGACAATCTTATATTTGCTCTCCGGTGCGTATAGCGGAATATTCAGTTGCTGTGGTACCTACCGTTCCTCTTAGGAGCGGCTTAAAGTTTATTTTGGAGACTGTTTCGATGGTTGCAGCAACGTGAGTGATTGATCAATTGGTTGATTGATTGATTTAGATGATTAATTTACGGATGTAATTCTCTAATTGTTACTTATTAGAAAAAAGTTGATACCATTCTCTCTGAGAAAACAAAGCAAAGATAAGACTCACTAGCCCTACCTAATCAAGCGATTGTAAAAACCAACATGAAAGGAATCTTGGCATATAGTAAGAATTAACAGAACTCACAAATTCTGTGAATAAGATGATAGAAACATTAAACTCTGACAATGTCGCTGCGGAGAGCCAAGGTAACATCCCCTAGAGCGTCACGTGGTAGGCACGCGACCAGGTCACCGGGAGGGGTCACATGATGTTCTCTTGATGACTGCCCTAATCTGGAGCTCAGACCTGAGAGTCTGGTGTCAGGTGGCACCCCCGGCCAGGCCTAGACTCAATAACCTGAGAGGCACCAGGAGATCAGAGAGGCTGATAAACCGTGGACTCCACACCGTTTCTCGCCATTCAGAGCCAAAGACTTTTTATATCCAGCAACCCCTCCCACCGAATTAAAAATTCTTCTCTTTTTGCGATATGCAACCCCCCCTTCCCCGATTCTTTTCACTCCTACCTTTCTCGCCTTTTTTTCTTACCCTCTAAACTGTAATTTTTTCTCTGCCGTGGCTGTTTCGAAAACTGTCTCTCTGTTTAGAGTATCCCGTCTAAAATTCCATTGTTCTATTTCAAAACACATAAAAACACATTGCCTTTGCTCATACTCAACAATCCATCGCGCTTAATAATTCTAATAATACCAACATACGGACGGCGCGTGTCGGCTAAATACACCTCCCCCCTCTCTTCCCCGCCCCTTCTCCCCCTTAAAGAAAAGGGGGAAAACCCTCTTTGCAATCTGTATTCGCCACAAAACATTCATTTTCTCATTTTGGTACTCTACCCTGTCATTTATGCCCACCTCCCCTAACTTACCCCCATCTCCCAGCACCTCGACCTCTTCATACTGAATATAAGATTACAATTTTTCTAAAACTGTAGTGCTTGTCGATCCTAGCGAGTGATAGAGGCAACGATCAAGATTATTTGAGTGTTTTGGGGTACGATTCAGTTGTTTAGCATCTCAAGCAGACTGTTTTCTGCTTCACCAGGAATCAACTGTGCATGTCGCGAAACGTGTAATTAAATCATATCCCACTGTGCGTAATTCGCTCTGTTATTTTAAGCAAAAAAACATCAACAACCAAACCTAGACCCCCGCGCCCCTCAAAAACTGCTCCTTTCCCTTCTTTCCTTTAAGACAACTCCATGTTGTCACCTCACATACATAATATTAACTTTTGTAAATATTCTATAAATTCTTTTTTCCTTCATTTTTTTAAATAGTTTTTGTATCCACGACTTGCCTGTTTTAAAAAGAATCCAAAATATAAGCAAACAAAAATATTGAAAACATTAGAGTTATGATGTATTTTTTTTTGTGCTGGGCAGTCAACAAATGAAATTATGTTTAACCGTTAACCCCCCCCCCCCCCAAAAAAAAAAAAAAAAAAAAAAAATATATATATATATATATATATATATATATATAAAGAAAGAAAGAAAAATTTATATACATGTTTATAGATGTGTGTGTGTGTGTGTCCCCAAGTCCCCATCCAGATCAATCTACCCAGAACGGTGGGTCGGCCTCAGGACTTATCTCAACCATCTTGATTGTTCAGTCTGAGACCACAGAAAGAGACAGAGAGCGAGACATTGCCCTCTGGGCGCCCGGCTTAGGTTTTCCTGTTTCCTTTTAGGTAACTGTTCATGTTTCAAATCGAAACCCAAACCGCTGTTAACGTTAATCTCTTTCCAAGGTTAATGTCTGTGTATTATTAATTATTATCTTTCCATGTTTCAGGAGATTATATACAACACAGAGGAACTGAGTGATAGCAGTGCTGGAAGGGAGATAAGAGACATGGAGAAAGAGAGTGATAGAAAAATGGCAGGATAGACAAAGAGAAAGAGAGGTACAGACAAAGAGAGAGGAAGAGACTGGTTCGGATAGATAGCGAGAGGGTGGGAGAGAAAGAGAGGAAAAGAGAGAGATTGAGAGAGAGAGAGAGAGAGAGAGAGAGAGTGGGGGGGGGGGGGGAATCTATTTAGTAATGAGCTTTCCATTAGTTGTTCTTCACTTTGACGTTCTTTCACACAAATTCTCTCCCGCATCGAGTTGGAAAAAAAGGCCAAAAAATAATTTGTGTTTTTTTCCACTCTCTGTTTTTACTCTTTGTGTTTAATGAATATTGAAAAATGTAATTAACAATACCTAGCACTGAGCTGCAAAAGCTATATCCTATAAATTATTTAAAGTACTTTAAATCAACTGTTAAAGATTCGCATGTTCACTTTTGATAACATTGGCTGACCCTTAACCCCTACTCAATGATTGCTTGTCAGGAGGAATGGCAGAATTATAGAAGCTAGACGGCAATTAAAACAATGGCTTCGAGTTTTAGGCAACGAAATCATAGAAAAAATTAAAAGACATAACAGTATAACCTGTACTATTTCATCATTATGTTAAAAAAGGTAAATATTCAGTGAAATTCCCTAAGTTCTTCTCCATTTAAGCGTTCTTTGACCTCGTGGTGATGAAAATGGTTATAATAATAGCTTTAGTGGTCGGGTCGGGGTGTGTCGTGAGTATAATGGTCGCCTTGATAGTACCGTAAATTATATCAATACAGAAAGATGAAGGAGCATTGAAATATGATGGTAAATAAAATACTGATGATGGTCATTACGAGATTGATGTTGATCATGATGATGTTTATGATGTTCGATATACTGAAAACAATGAAGGTGATACAATGATGATACATCTGCTGCTGATGTGCATACCATGTAGATTTTATACATACATGTAGCTCATCCCAGTATATTGAAGGCTCTCAAGGAATAAACATCAACGACGCAATCATTTGAGATGTATGAGCAAAAAATAATCACATACTTAAAGTCGTCAGATAGCTCAGGAAGTGAAGCGCCGGACTGAACACGATGAAGTAATGCGGTCAAATCATGAATTGCATCGTGGTTAAACATTAACGGGAACCATTACATGTCTCGTCACTGAAGAAACTGAAATCATGACTTGCATCGTGGTTAAACCTTAACGGGAACCATTACATGTCTCGTCACTGAAGAAACTGAAATCATGACTTGCATCGTGGTTAAACCTTAACGGGAACCATTACATGTCTCGTCACTGAAGAAACTGAAATCATGACTTGCATCGTGGTTAAACCTTAACGGGAACCATTACATGTCTCGTCACTGAAGAAACTGAAATCATGACTTGCATCGTGGTTAAACCTTAACGGGAACCATTACATGTCTCGTCACTGAAGAAACTGAAATCATGACTTGAATCGTGGTTAGATCTTAACGGGAACTATTACATGTTTCATCACTGAAGAAACTGGAATCATGACTTGCATCGTAGTTAAACCTTAACGGGAACCATTACATGTCTCGTCACTGAAGAAACTGGAATCATGTCTTGAATCGTGGTTAAACCTTAACGGGAACCATTACATGTCTCATCACTGAAGGAACTGGAATGACAATACTTGCTGCCCGCACATGTTTCAACCCTCAAAGGCTAGTTGCCTGAAAGAGATGCAGTTTCATGTGGAACGCTGCCAACGAAAATTGTGGGAATTTTTTTTTTCTTTTTTAAAATTAAAACAGTTAGATTATATATATAACAATGATCCGATAACAATAACTATAAGTCAATATTTCATTTACATAAATGCCATGAAGTAATAAAAAACAAAACATAAAACAAAAAACCACAGGACCTTAAAATAATTTATACTCCAGATGTTCAAGCGTTCCTTTTTTTTTCTCCTCACAAATAACAAATTATTGATGACTTGATTATCAATGTTTGCTTTAATTCTTACTACAGTCTGAATTCGGCCTTTATTTTAAGTCATAAAAAACACACTAACTGAGCTCTAATTGAGAGGGTTGAGTCAAGGCTGTCATCAGGACCCCATACTGTCCCCGACTTCCCTTAAGGTGAAAGTCATCTTTCTTACACAAACCTAATAATTAATTACAGGTAATAATATCATGAGCGCTCATGCGGCTCTAAGAACAGGTGGGCCTTCGTGACTGCTCCATTCACCTTTCCGCACTACCTCACAGTTGAGTTATGGACCAGTTAGCCCATGTAAGAAGCGAGAGCCGTCAAGTCACTAGGGAGTCCTCAACCCGTCCTCCGAAAACAAAGTTCAGTTTGTCGTGTATTTGTGTGATGGAAGAGATCACTAGTCTTGTGCCATATGTCGCATAACCGAGTGACTCAGGTGAAAACAAAGTATAGAGCGTTGGCGTTGTGGTGATATTCGGATAAAAAAAAGTGGAAGAACAAACCAAATAAAAACAGTGTTTTTCCAATTTTTATTCAATTGATGATAAAAGAGATTGGGAATCTGTGGGAAAAGATATTTAATGGAGGGTATAATTATAGATTTTAATCTAGCATCAGAGATGCAGGGTAGAGATATACAGATTGATAGATTGATGGAGATAGAGAAAGATAGAGAGATAGATAGAGAGAGAGAGAGAGAGAGAGAGAGAGAGAGAGAGAGAGAGAGTGAAAGACAGAGAGAGATAAAGAGATCGAGAGAGAAGGAGAAAGAAAGATCGAGAGATCCTTTTAATTTCGATTTAAGACTAACAAAAGAACAGTCCTGTAAGAAATAATTGTGAATGTTAATGAGGCTAAGGTGGGCGCTAGGGTGCGAACAAAAATAGTTATTAGAGCTTGAATTTTTTCCGAGGATCGTGAGCGAATTGCGGGTGTTCAACCTGACATATTTCAAGTGGCTTCTGAGGGCTGGTTAGCGCTCAAGTAGAGCAGGTTGGGGTAGGCAGTGAAGTGGAAATCTCTGTGATGGTCGCGCACAACAATGAAGCAAGTAAAGACGACGGAATTGGAGGAAAATATAGGGAAGAAAAAAGAATGGGGGAAAGAGTAAGAGGAGAGGGTGGACGAGGAGGGAGAGCAATGGAAACAATAGCAAGCTTGAGGGAGCAGTCATAGTCTTCATTTCATATATTTAAAAAGTTCTTCAAACAAGACAGAAAAGCGGAGAGAGTTCAAAAGTTTTGCCCCCTCACTTCTGTCGATTGCCTTTTTATTTTAAATGCGCCATTTATCTTTTAGATCTGCTTTGCGTCAATCACTGTTGCTTTATCAGTTCTAATCAATTTTTAATTATACTTTAAGAAAAACTTTTTTTTCTCTATTTCTGCTATTTACTTCTAGAATCATTATTATTATTATTATTATTATTATTATTATTATTATTATTATTATTATTATTATTATTATTATTATTATTATTAGAAGCTGAAAACCCCGTTACACAAATCAGACCCTAGAGTCAATTTGTCAGGGGTTGTGTTAGCGTGTGTATTAAACTTGATATCTATCCTCTTGCTAACATGATTCATATATCAGATATCAATGCTTCCACCAATCTATCTTTATCTGCAATCTACATATCTCAATAAATAATTCTAATTATAAACACAAAATCTAGATCTAGAACTTAACCCTTTTTTAAATTCCAGGCCTAAAAGTAAAATCTAGATCTCTCTAGATTTAATTTTAACCTTTTGGCTTGAGTCTGGCCACTGTAAATATCTAGGCCCTTGATTTAAAACCTATGTTCAAGCAACTTTGTTATAATTATCCTTTACCTATATCTTTCAGTATAACATGCACATCTATTCCAAACGGTTTTAGATCTGCCGCCACCTACATTGCATGTGCACTTTCAGTTTCATTCCTTCCTTCTATGTCAAGCTCTTTTTACAGGAAGTAGTTTGCACATTCACCTTTTCTTTTAAAAAATAATAAATAAATTTTTGCATTAATTTTCCAAAAATTTTCCAAGAATTTCGATGAGAAATAATATTACTACTCCAATATTTCGGCCAATTTACAACCTTATGCCATATTCCTAAGTGGTCTGGAAATGCTCGATTAGATGGTCCTCATATTTCGCCTAGTTTCATTACATATAGATTATTATTATTACTATTACTACTACTACTACTACTACTACTACTACTACTACTACTACTACTACTACTACTACTACTACTACTACTACTACTACTACTACTACTACTACTACTACTACTACTACTACTACTACTACTACTACTACTACTACTACTACTACTACTACTACTACTACTACTACTACTACTACTACTACTACTACTACTACTACTACTACTACTACTACTACTACTACTACTACTACTACTACTATTAATACTATTTTCATTGTTATTAAAGTAAATACCATCATTAATATCTTATATCTTTATCGTGAACATCCTCAAAATTGCCACAACCATCTCCATTCGTACAAAGAGAAAAGACAGATATTTTAATTCAATTCATTCCAAATGAGAGTAAGAGTTGTTACAATTGTTTGATACCTCCGTTTTAAGTCACTTTGTCTTTTCTGTAAACAGCACTCACCCCTTTCCCATCTCGCAACTTCCTCACCTCTCTTTTTCTGTGTGGCAACTCTCCCCTCCTCCTTTCTTTTTCCTCTTGTTTATTGCTCCACATAATACCCTCCCCCACCCCTCTATACCTCCATCTCTTTGTTTTTGACTCTTCCCCACCTGTCATAATTTTTTGCTCACCTTTGAACCAAGACCAGGTATGCCCATGCGATTTACGACCCCGCTGTTCAGTTTTTCATTCCAAATTCATCAAGAGTTCATGCATTAGCGGAGCTGCGAGAAATATTGCGCACAACAAAAGCGAACAATTATTTGTTCGGAAATTATTATGTTGAGTCTGAAAACAGATCGCTTAACCTTTCTCATCAATCTAGAGATCAGTGTTATTGGACAGATGTAAAAACAAATCTCATATTACAAGAATATTAGAATTAGGAATCAGAAAAGAAATAGTTTAATTTTTTTTTTTGAGACAAAAAATTGTGTGGTTATTTTACCTAGATTTTATAACAGAAAATCAAGTTTAATTGGGGGTAAACATTTTTGTCTTATAATTAAAACTTTTCTCTGTTTTTCCGTTTTTTAACATTTTTTTGTTGCTTCTTTGTCTATTACGAATAATCTCCCCCTTTTTCACAGCGATTTAAATTATATTCGCGTTATAATTAAACAAGTTGGCTGTGGAATCTTTCCTTTTTATCCCTTCCATTTTCTGCGCACATTTACGAATTCAGAAGATTATCGCCCTCAAAATGAATGTGTTACTATGAAGAAAACACAGCAAGTATTAAATGTTAAAGACGATACGAAAAGCCGATATCCCTTAAAGCAAAAAAAAAACAAAAAAAAAAACAAAAACAAAAAACAAAAACAACAAAAAAGCGAACTAGTCTAGACGCTTTTCCTCCGCTGTTTCAAGCGAAACTCTTAGTGTTTTTTTTAGTCCCTGCTTAAAATGTTTGATTAGCTTTTAAATTTTGTCTGGATTTTTTTCCTAAAGACTTTTAAACGTTGTGTTGTCTAAACGAAAATCAGTGTGACTTATTTCTCTTTTGTTACTCGCGATCGACCACATGACTGTCTCTTGTTTTGGTAGAAAATCAAATTGTCTCTTAATCTAGCAAGGCAAACCAAATCAAGGATCATGGCAAGTCTACGTATATATTGACATGTTTCGATAATCAGGACATTGTTCAGACTCCGAGTGTAAAACTGTTTATGTCTCATTAATATACCTAATGGCACGTCTTTTGCAGGCCAGAATAGATAAAATGACGTCTTTTAAGATTTACAAGAATTGTATAGTTTTACATCAAAGCAATGTGATCAATGCATTGCTCAAATCGGTGTATATATTCTGCTTTGTTAAGACCCTCATGTTATAGAGAATCATAAGTTATAAGAATTGGTTTGAAGATTTACAAAAGAACAGTTTAGTAGAAATAGGCAAATAATTACGACAGTAAAGTGTTGAAATGCCTAAGCGATACTTCTGGCATTCACTTGTTGAAAATAGCGGTGAAAAAATTACAATGATTAGTTGAGATTAATTGAAATACAATGGAGTATCATTCCTAGAATGATTACGCGAAAGGATGATCTTTTCAAAGATATAATTACACAAGAAGTAGTAAACTTTTCACGCTTTGCAATCCGGATGCAAAAGTCAAAGCATCATGTAACCGGATATTTTAGTGTGGATTTCCGTACGTCAAGGACCGGAATAATAAAACAAAAGACATCCACCACAAAACTTTGTATCTTTGTTTTCTCGTCATCTCATTCCAGGCTGTAGCAGCGTGCTAGTCTTGGAGCCCAGACTGGTTGGTGTGGATATCATCTCCAGCGAAAGTTCCCGGAACGAGGCCGAGTTCATTAGTCAAATCGTTGGGCAGACGTTGACATTTTGTCGGAGTGTCCACGAGTGGAGGTGGATCTTTATCTTTTACAGCAGCTCAGCGCAGACGACTGATTGGGGAGTGATCCTAGCTGCCCTTAACCTTCTGGTGAAACCAATACATTATGTCTCGGTGATATTTGTGTGTGTCCGGGTTCTCTCCCTTGTGTTCCCAATACCCTTGCGCCATAAGTCAATTTGACAGTCTCCTCGTTTCTCTCTCTCTCTCTCTCTCTCTCTCTCTCTCTCTCTCTCTCTCTCTCTCTCTCTCTCTCTCTCTCTCTCTCTCTCTCTCTCTCTCTCTTTTTCTTTTTCTCTCTGTCTGGGTGGTTTTTTTTCCTCTTAAAGTCGGTTTTTATTCTCAGTAATTTTTATATCTTTATGATTATCAGATGACATTTGATATTTTGCTGAAAAGAATGCCCGATATGTCTTTTACGAATCGCTGACTGTACACGGGACAGAAAATGTCAGGCGACAATTATTGCAATGGTGACTGATCTAATGAATAACACATAATAATCATTTTCTTTTTTTTTTCATATACCGAATAAAAAATGCGTTAAAAGTTATTTTCCATAGTTTGCAACAATAGCTAATATGCGCCCAATTATATGCTAGTCATTTTTTACACTGATTCTGCGGACACCTAGTCCAAAAATGAGATTACATTCTGCAATGGGTATGACCAACAAAAAACAGTCATAAGAGCAGTTTTGCGGTTCGGTAAGGACAAACAGAAAGGCTACCATCTGAGTATTGCCAATCTTCTCTCTCAAACATTTTAGAGTTGTCACAACTTCTTTTTTTTTTTTTTTTATAAAGAAATGTGTCCTTAATTTTTTTCATTTATACATAACTCCTCCGCCCCCTTTTCTCTCTCTCTCTCTCTCTCTCTCTCTCTCTCTCTCTCTCTCTCTCTCTCTCTCTCTCTCTCTCTCTCTCTCTCTCTCTCTCTCCCTCTCTCTCTCTCTCTCTCTCTCTCTCTCTCTCTCTCTCTCTCTCTCTCTCTCTCTCTCTCTCTCTCTCTCTCTCTCTCTCTCTCTCTCTCTCTCTCTCTCTCTCTCTCTCTCTCTCTCTCTCTCTCTCTCTCTCTCTCTCTCTCTCTCTCCTACTCTGTTTTGCATGTATACATCCTGTTCCATCTCTCTGTTCCCAGACTGATATTGTTAGGTCCCATCCCTGCTGTTACCCCTCTCCAGGCACTTTGCCTTTCCGATCCCATCCGACCAGTCTGCTAATTTGATGAAAACCTATTAATCTTGTGATTAAAACGCACCGGTTCTAGGGTAGGCTGACCTTTCGGGCTTTATTTGGAGTATGTTGGACAACACCCGAGGGGGACCTGAACACAGTCATAATAGGAGTGGGGGGAGGGGGGGAGGGCCAAGTTAGAGGAGGGAAGTTGGAGGTGGGGGGTAGTGATGGTGGTGGTTGTGCTACAAACAATCATTGAATCTATTAATTTAATGTTAGAGACAAAGCGTATGAAAATGCTATTTGAAAATCTTCGACGGAATAAGTATTAGAAGATAATTAAATTAATATTTTTTTACGGGGAGATTTCTGGCCGCAAAGACCGACAAAATAGTTATTTAAAGAAAAATTTGATTGGAATATAAAGTTATAACAACGGAATCAATTGACAGGTTTACTATCAAGATACTTCATTTTGTTTTTAAAACAGGCTCATTGAGCGAAAGATTGATCTCGACCGATAATTAGCCTAACCACGTCTATGTGCAGAAACATTTTTA
>JAWDGP010006450.1:1002500-1107500 GCA_033675545.1 Elysia crispata
AGATGAGAAAGAGCTAACTTAAGACATTTTATCTTGCGCTATATCGCCAATAATTAATGATGAAATCAATCGCGCCTTGAGAGTCGTGGAACTTCTTGAGGCAACCATAAAGCACTGACCCTATTTTAAGACAAGGAAGTGCTCTGTCCAAACAGCTAATCTTGTCCTTCAACAACTGACCCTTCCGCTGCTGCTCTCCGGACCTGTCTATCTGGTTGTTTTCACTCAGCTGACCAATCAACCGTCGGCGAGTGTCTGGTGTTCAGGGCCCCAGTTGACGGCACACGTGCGACTCACCACACCGCAGGATGTTGGACAATCAGACACGTGCAGTGGTAATTGCTCCTTCCTCATGTGAGATATGATACTAGCTCTGTCTTCTCGAATATTTCCGCAATCTCTCTTACACCCTCTCCTTTGTATGTCTCTCTCATTTCTATTGCTGTTTCTCGAATTCTTTTTATCTCGTGATTTCTGTATACTTAGCGTTTTTTCTTGTTTTGATCTCTTTACTTAAACATCTGGTAATAAAATTTCTCTTTCCGTCGAGGTTTTGATACTACAGCAACTATCAATTTTTTAACCGATTCAATATCTAAGTGAGAAAAATCCGTTGTTTGTTTTCCACCACAACAAAATTGTCTTGCTAGTGCTGTGTGTCTGCCTCCATCGACCCACCACTCCCATCCCTTTAGTTTCTTCTTCCGTTCTCTGAGACAGAATCCTTATAAAAAGAGGTACGCCTTCTATGAAATGAAGGAGGAATATCATAAATTACCTTCAAATTGTTCTTCTTTTTTTAGGTCTCAAAATATTTTGCGCTGTGATCAGATAACTTCCGCTACCCTTTATATTTTGCTGCCTTTACACCCACACTCACACACCGCTCGTTTTTTATCAAAGAAAAGTTGTGGGCAAAACTTAATCATCCTTAAAGTTCTGTACTTTCCATACTTTTGTTTGTACAGCTTAATCCACACACTGCTACAATGACTACTTTGAGTTTTGGGGCTTGAATTGTCGACATTAACGTTGGATTAATTTCTGAGAAATGAATTCTTTTATCTCAAAAGATGTACAATGAACTGAAGATGAGCTCTTTCAGGGTGAAAGTATCAAATCCTTAATAATTTTCTTCGGCTCACTATACACACACACACACCTACTATTCTTTATAAACCTAGGCCTAGGTTGCAGTTAAGTCACTCATTATTATCTCAATTTAATCTAAATCTTGATCATCTTCTTATCCAAGACATTTTGGAAAGTGCCTCATGGAGCGTTAGGAAATGTTTACCAATCTAGATCTAATTCTTGCAACTTATAGAACTTACAGTCAGTCTTTGCCTGCGGTTGGAAGTAGATTAATTAAGGTCAATTTGTTGATCTCATTATTTCAGGACAGTTCATTCTGTTTTTTTTTTTTTTTGGAGCCTAAAATGCCCTTAAAACAAAATCTTATTCTGTGAAAGATTATATAATTCAAACCCTTCACTATTTTGGTCATAAATTTTTTTATTTGGATTTAAGCATATAAAATCTATTCATAAATGTAGGCGTACTTTGATATAATGGTATCTCGGTTAATGGCAGGGAGTATAAAAGGAGATCACGTATAGAACAAGTTTTCGCAATTGGAAAAACTGCTTGTACACTTATGTTTTAAACAAGTTTTGAACATAGATCCATGTTCGTAAAGTTATACCTGGGCTTAGTTTTACTTCTCTCATTTCGGGCACGAGCTGACGTCAGTCACCATGATCAAATCAGGTCGTTTCCGTTTCTTTTTGGAAGAAAAAAAAATAAAATAGAACTACTAGAGCTTTACAAGCATATTCTGATGCATATTCTATAGCAATGTAATTAATTTGTGTGTATTTTTCACATAAACATATTTTCAAATTGTATATATATACGATTTAAACACCAACACACATATACTATACACACTTAAACATTATGTTGGTGTGTAAATCATTCTTGTTTTCAGTTTTATTTGTTTTCTTTACTTTATTCTGAGCAAGCAGCTTGTTTTAGACAAATATGCCAAAAGTTCACGCTTTGCCTAGTACAGCATAGAAAATTTGTGTAGTTAGTTGGTGAAAGATATTGATTGTGGTAAGGAAAAGAAGTTAGTAGAGAGCGAGCGAACGAGAGAAACAGGGAGATAGAGGGAAAGAAAGAGAGAGAAAGAGAGAGCGAGAGAGAGAGAGAGAGAGAGAGAGAGAGAGAGAGAGAGAGAGGGAAGAAGAAGAAGAAGAAGAAGAAGAAGAAGAAGAAGAAGAAGAAGAAGAAGAAGAAGAAGAAGAAGAAGAAGAAGAAGAAGAAGAAGAAGAGAGAAAGAGAGAGAAAGAGAGAGAAAGAGAGAGAGAGGGAAGAAGAGGAAGAAGAAGAAGAAGAAGAAGAAGAAGAAGAAGAAGAAGAAGAAGAAGAAGAAGAAGAAGAAGAAGAAGAAGAAGAAGAAGAAGAAGAAGAAGAAGAAGAAGAAGAAGAAGAAGAAGAAGAAGAAGAAGAGAGAGAGATAGAGAAAGAGAGAGAGAGAGACAAAGAGAGAGAGACAGGGAGAGAGAGACAGAAAGAGAGAGAGAGAGAGAGAGAGAGAGAGAGAGAGAGAGAGAGAGAAGAACAAAGACAAAGGTAGAAAGAGGAGAAGAACAGGGAAAAGAGGCCGAGTCGGTCCAGGGCTATGATGTACTCTCACACCTCCGGGCCCGACAATTGGATCTAACTCTCGCTGCCCCGGAAGTTCTCCCACAGGAAGTGACAACTCGCGACCTCTGAGGCGTTCAAACCGAGGCTTTCTTATCTAATTTCGACTCTCCATAGAGAGACAAGAAAATAAGAGAGGAGGAGAGGCCGACAGAAGGGAAAGACGAGAAAATAATAAACAAAGATAGTAGGAGAAAGCAGATGGACAGAAAATCGGGGAGATATTCAGCGCTATGAAATCAAACTACAACGTAAACAGTGACACAAGAGTAAGATTGTGAATTTTGAGCCGCAATAACGGTAGATAAGATAAGAGAAGATAGTGGGATTTAGAGGAGAGTGTACAGGAGAGAGAGAGAGAGAGAGAGAGAGAGAGAGAGAGAGAGAGAGAGAGAGAGAGAGAGAGAGAGAGAGAGAGAGAGAGAGAGAGTTTGTGATAGAATGTAGTGTATAGTGATTGTCTGAGTGGTTTGAGGAAACGTGTAAGGAGAAAGGAACAACAGAAGACAGAGAGATAGATAGACAGAGATAGATAGACAGAGAGAGAGAGAGACAGAGAGGGATAAAGACAGACAGAGATACAGAGAGGGGTCGAGACAGACAGACAGACATACAGAGGAGACAGTGCCAGAGAAACATGTTAAAGAGAGACGCTTAATGCTGACCGGTCGAGAGATCTGATTTAAAAGGTCGGGGAGGCCCACTTGAAGCCATGTTTGGATAAAGAACGGGAAATGGGAGAGTCACATAATATGCTTGATGGGCGATAGCTCATTTACAGCAGATGCTCTCTATAATTCTGGCCCGTCCCCACTCTCCCCTCAACATCAATTTTGTCACCTCCGGTCTCCAGCCAGCGACGAACGTTTCAAGCTCTGAGCTCCCCAGGGACCCGGCGTCATTTGTCCTGCGGGGAGGATTCTAGAAGATGGGGCTGGGCCGGCCAAGATTTAGACATTATTTCTTTTGAACACACAGTGTGAAAATAATGTCACTTCTGCTGGCTGGGCATCGCCGCTATTTACAGAGGAAGAGAATGATTGTGGTTGTTTGTTCAGCAGATATCCGTGGATGTGTTTGTGTGCAGCGCTTTCGGAGCGAGGGCGAGAGTGGTAAAGGCTTTCTCGTTTATGCGCTTTTGTCGCAACTAGTCTATAATGTGTTAATGCATTGATAGGTCAATTCTCCGAGAGACTTTGATGCATGAGTCATAATGTTGTCGTTATCTGTTGCACTTATGGCTGATTTATTGGTTTTCTCTATCTTTTTTGTTGTTGTTGTCTGCTTGTTTTGTCAAGACCGCATGAATATTTTTTTCCTTTTTTTTTTCGCTGTTGGCGGTATTTTTTGCTCAGTTTGAATGGCAAATATCCTCTTCGGAACAAAAGCTTACGACAAGATAGCAATAGCACTATACGTAAACTGTAAAAGTTTGACTATTAATAGGACTCATAAGATATCAAAGTTCATTCCTTGCATCTGACAGTTTATCTATTTGTCTTTGTGTTCGAGACCAAATGGTAACATCCATCAATTCTTTATTCTTTGTTTTATTTTTGTTTTTGAATTTTTTTATATTAGTAATTAAATTATTTTTTGTCGTTTCCATTTATTGCTTCATTTTTTTTTAAATCTCGATAATAGTGTTGTCTAGTGAAATGTTTGACGTTAAGATTCTCTTCTTACATCACTATACATAGAAAAATTAAGGGTTCTCTTTTAAAGCACGAACAGAATATTGTCTTTATTGTCTCAGTTTATTTCTTCCTGGGATGATCCAGAGGAAATTGGCTCTTGTCACCTTCCGCTAGGGGGAGCTACTCTAGCCGACATTGCTTGCGGAATTGACTGTGGTGATCTTTCTTGGCACCCCGGTAGTCGAGAGGTGGGGGGTGGAAATGGAAGAAGACGCGGGGTAATCTAATCGAGCCATTTGCTCCCTTTCCTCTGTCTCCTTTCTCCCTAAATTGTTTTCGTTTCTCGAGGTAATCTCCTTGTTCTTCTCGGGAGCCAACGCGACGCGGGTATCTCACCCTGTTTGGGCCGCTTGCCAGGAACACGATTAGTTCCAAGAGCTGGGATTAACGGCCCGACACTGGCCGGGAAGGAATTGTTACTGGGGCTGTCTTACACGTCTGCTGGCAGTCTGCTAGATTTCTGATTTGCAAAGTGTCGAACACTTAAGACAAGAGGTCTGGCTCAATCGGCTCTGGAGCACTCCCCGCTACTCCCTTTATAAGCTTGGCTTTTCCCTCATTTTTTTTCTGTGGGGGTTTTAACAGACGGAAAAAAAATAAGCGAGGAAAAACTTGTCGTGCTGTCCTAGCACCCATTATCGATACCCCCGAGAGAGCTTAATCAACCATAAACTTTGAAGTGAGATGATTTTGTTTCGTTTTACTTTTTGTCCGTTTTTTTTAAATTTTTTTTTTGCTGAAAGAGCGCTGCAAACTAGAAAATGAAAGCGTAGTATCTAAGGGAGAGAAAATCTGTAAAATGAAATAAATGTCTTAATTTTTTAAAAACAATTTTGTCAAAATTCTGTGTGATTGTAAATGTAGTAGAATTGCACTTTTCTACTATTATTATATTAGATGAGGGTAAACATAAACTGTTTTGAGTTTCTTTCTTTGTTGATTGCTAGATTTCATTTGTTTTTGGATCAGGAGTCACTTCACCTTTAATATCTCGGGTTTTAGCAGTAAAGTTTTTGCCTAGCTTTGTTCAGATTCCTTTAAGGAAAGCAAACATTGTCCAGTCTACATAAAAGCACTACACAGGAGTCGTACAAACATATTCGATACAGAGTTTTTCTAGTGTTAAAATTGAGAGAAACATATTGAAATGGAGGCAAAGAATAAGGCCAAAATAAAACGAGTTTATTATACATATATGCACAAACACAAACACACACACACACACTCATATATATATATATATATATATATATATATATATATATATATATATATATATATATCCCAACTATTGTTTGTTTATAAAAAATAAATTAGGAGAAAAATTTTCCTTTCAGGCAGATGCACAAATGTAGGAAGTCTAAGATATAGAAGCAGCTATAATTTACGTAGTCGTTGAAGCTGAACTTTGTGCAATCAGTCTGATAATGGAACTTACCATGGGGTCACGTGACGCCATCTGAAGAAGGCGTCAGAGAGGCTGAGTAGCTGCGGTTACCACAACATTGGAACAACTGGAGGGATGCTTCACATAAGCCGCTCGAGCTGATCTTGTCCAAGATCGAAGCGCAACAGATGATCCACCCGACTGGCATGTTGACTTTAGAAGCTTTTATACACACACACTTCGTCTATCAAAGTTTTCTATTCTATAAAAAGAAACTTAACTCCTTAAGTTAAATCTGTTCAGTTAAAGTCAGCAATCCGAAGAAAATCAAAGCAATGAATGGCATACAAAGGAAGAAACCACCTCAACGCCATCAAAACGCGCCTCACTCTATATGGCTATAAAAATTACAGACTAGGTACACAATGTTTTTGAACCATGAAAATCTTTTTACTCCAGCCTTATCTGATATTTACAGACAGAGTGCCATGTCGAAAATACTACAGCTCTGGATTTCAGCACAAGTTTTAATCCAGGATGATCAATAAACGATGGCCACTGGGGCTTTGGTCTATTCCCAGCCCAATGCCATCTTATAATTATTATATAATATACTTCACCCTGCACACAAACACTTGAAATAACTCTACCTTGAAAAAAAAAAATCTAAACCAAGAAATCCGTATCGATGGTGTTGCTTCACCAAAGCAGTTAACGACAAAAATAAACAGGCGAGGATGTCTTGGATAAAACAGATTTTGCCGAATCTGTCGTTGTTGTTGTTATTGCAAGTTGCTGATGCTGCTGTTGTGAAGCAGGCGTGGTGAGCAGCACCTGTGAGCAAGTACAGGCCGCTAGTGTGACCCCTGGAGTCAGAAAAGGCGGAAAGAGGCGCACGAGGCCGGGTCTCACTCTCTTTATAGTGTTTCAAGTCTTCTCACATCAATATTTCAGTAGAATTTCATAAATAATAGAGCGATCGCCTTGGTTTCTCAGACGGCCTCAATAATCGAGTGAAGTCCCTCATGTTGCCGGGGACAGCAGTCGGAGAAGACCGAAGCAAAGACGTGAAGTCTACTAAAGAGCTGCCTAAAAGGTTTAGAGATTACGTATCAAGAGTTTTATAAGACAGTTGCAGTGGTGGTAGTAGTTAAAATAGCTATGAGTTATAGAAGTAATGAAAGAAGAAGAAGAAGTAGTAGTAGTAGTAGTAGTAGTAGTAGTAGTAGTAGTAGTAGTAGTAGTAGTAGTAGTAGTAGTAGTAGTAGTAGTAGTAGTAGTAGAAGTATGATCGATAGAAGTAGCAGCAGCAGCAGCAGCAGCAGCAGCAGCAGCAGTAGTAGTAGTAGTAGTAGTAGTAGTAGTAGTAGTAGTAGTAGTAGTAGTAGTAGTAGTAGTAGTAAAAGTAGTAGTAGTAGCAGTAGTAGTAGTAGTGGTAGTAGTAGTAGCAGCAGCAGTAGTAGTAGTAGTAGAAGTAGTAGTAGTAGTAGTGGTAGTTGTAGTAGTGGTAGTAGTAGTAGTTGTAGTAGTAGTAGTAGTAGTAGTAGTAGTAGTAGTAGAAGTAGTAGTAGTAGTAGTAGTAGTAGTAGAAGTAGTAGTAGTACCAGTAGTAGTAGTAGTAGTAGTAGTAGTAGTAGTAGTAGTCGTAGTAGTAGTAGAAGTAGAAGTAGTAGTAGTAGCAGCAGCAGTACTAGTAGCAGTAGAAACAGTAGTATTAGTAATGGTGGTGGTGTTGGTGGTATGATAGCAGAGGTAAGAGAAGTATCTGTTTTTGTTGTTGTAGTAATTGTAGTAGTAGAAATCATTATTGCTCTTATGGCATTCTTTTTTCATAGCGGGAATGATAGTTTATAGTCTAACGATACAAAATATCATATTGCAGCCGCAGTGGAAGAACATAATGATATTGATTATGGTAATGATGACTTAAGTTAGATTCAGGTAATGAGGAAAAAGAAGAAAAAGAAGAAGATAGATAGACAGATGGGACTCGTAAGTACCTCTATAGATGGATGATTGGGAAGAAAAATGGATAGATAGATAGATAGATAGATAGATAGATAGATAGATAGATAGATAGATAGATAGATAGATAGATAGATAGATAGATAGATAGATAGATAGATAGATAGATAGATAGATAGATAGATAGATAGATAGATAGACAGATAGATAGATAGGTAAATCAATGAATAGGTGAATCAAGAATAGATGTACAAGTTACAGTAAGCTGATGGAATCTCTAATCGCCTAGTGTGACAATGAACACGATCATGACATTACAAACATCTGTTGTGGATGTTTTACGAGGAAATAAAATTGAAGCTATAGGCTTTATAGAACATATTTATTCTAAACTGAGCTCATTTTTTTATCGATTGTCAAATATGATAAGGATAGGCAGATAGTTAAAAAGATAGACAGATTGAAAGAAAGAGTGATAGATAGATGGAAATATGGAGAGATAAATAGAAAAAAAAATAAATGGTTAAATAAATTATAAAAAGATAGGTAGAAATGTGTGTAGCAATAAAGATGAGTAGACAGAGGGTTAGATTGACAAGCATACTTAACGACAAATTTGATTTTACAGAACATAAACAGTTATATATATATATATATATATATATATATATATATATATACAAAGAGAGAGAGAGATAAAAAGATAGATAAATAGAGAGATAGATAGATAGATATGAAGGTAGGTAGACATATAGATAAACAGACAAACAGATTTAATTTGGAGAGAATTACGTTGGTAGAGAGATGGGTAATAAATAAAGTAGAAAAATTTAAGAGGAAATAATCATTGAGGTTTTTCATGTCCTATTTCATGAGCCATAATTTGATTTTGCATTTTTTTTTAAGCTTTACAGACATTCTAGAATTAAAGACGTGCTTGGTGAAAATATGTACTGTATAAAATATTTTATACATATATAAAAAAGGAAAAAAAAAATCTTGACACACATTTCTCTTATGTACGCAAATAGAGTAGCTAGATCATGTATACCAATTTTTAAAAACTTTTATTGCCTCTCCTTCCGTCCCCCAACCCCAGAAATTAAAAAAGAAGAAGAAAAAAAGATTTATAAAAAAGAAAAACAAAAAAAAGTTTGAATCTCTTTTCCTCTCTCTTTTTCTCTTTCCCTCTCTCTCTCTCTCTCTCTCTCTCTCTCTCTCCCTCTCCTTCTCTCTCTATCTTTCTCTCTCTCTCTCTCCCTCTCCTTCTCTCTCTATCTTTCTCTCTCTCTCTCCCTCTCCCTCTCTCTCTATCTTTCTCTCTCTCTCTCTCTCTCTCTCTCTCTCTCTCTCTCTCTCTCTCTCTCTTTCTCTTGTTCGCTCTCTGTCTCTATTCACGCTATAGCAAGGTCACTCATTACGACAACAAAGTATTTCAGTTTATCGGTTTAGATTAGCTTTTCTATCTTAAATCCGATACTTCTTCATGGTAATTTCCACCCTTACTAAGGACTATAATGATTTCTCGTTCATTTATTTATGATCATATTAAAGAAAAATTGTTTCTTAAAATTACTGTGCTTTAATATACATTACCATATGCACATGCGCAAGTAAAAAAAAAAAAAAATGTTCTTTGCACTGCTAATGATCTTTTTGTTTGCTGCCCATCTTATCTTTTATAGGTAAGAAAACTATTGTGTGTAGTTGAACGGGATGAATAACTACTAATCCTCAATTATCACCGAGAGGAAACAAGGAATATTAGTAACTCTTTGTGTAGAATTTGTGTGATGCCAAACGACATCAGTAATGTCCAGGTTATTTTGTGAAACAACACTTTTTTCATGAAGTTGCATTTGTGGTGAAATCGTCAAAATTACTATAAGTAACCAGCCAATTTTGCACCAAATACTTTTTTCTGTTCACAAAACAATATTAAATCATATTTAAATTTTTTTTGTTAGAACTCTAAATTTTTGTAGATTTCAATTGATCTATTAATAATATTCCATGTTCCGGATAGCAAAACGCTATCTCTTCTACTGATATGATTTTCTATTTTAAGGGATTGTTTTTGAGGATATATAACTACCTCTTTACTTATGCCTCTCCCATCTATTAGTAAGTCGCTTTTTAATACGAGATTTTCCTTTCTCTCTCTCTCTCTCTCTCTCTCTCTCTCTCTCTCTCTCTCTCTCTCTCTCTCTCTCTCTCTCTCTCTCTCTCTCTCTCCTTTTCTCTTTTTCTTCCATTTTTCCCTTCCACCTCTTCCTTTATGCCCTCTTCCCTTCTTTACATTCTCTACCTATCTATACATCTATCTGCCATTTATTTTTATTGTCCGTTCTAACTTCCTCTTCCTCTTCCCTCTGCCCAAGCCACGATTCTCCCACACGAGTCAACCCTCGCCCTTTTCCTAGGGAGTCGCCATATCCCCAGGAGACGGTCCCCTTGGGAGGAGTCCAATCGCCATCGCCTGGGATGGGCTGCCATTAGTGTGGATTGGCTCGGCCTAATGGCGGTCCACGGATTAGACAAACCGTCTTTGCGACTCGAGCTTTCTGTGGACATTCACGGTACTACGAGACTGCACTAGCAATGCACGGCGGCATAAGTCATAAACACAGACATTTTGGATACACGATGCTCTGCTGTGCTGAGAAAACTGTCTCGAACATACTAGAATGCGATGTGACCTACTTTATATTCTTTTTATTTTTTTTTAAATAGACTTTTTTCTCCTTTTAAATTATTTTTTTCAATCTTGCGCATACTTAAGCTCTATTAATTTTTTTTAATGCCAACTTTTCTCTCCCCCCACTTTTATCAATGTATTATATATTTTTCATTTTTGTTCACCATCTTTTTGGTTAAACGATTGATTTTGCGTCACAAAACATATTCTTAAAAATTATCCAACTCGCGGTTTTTTAACCTTACAATCATAATTCTGGTGCTCTTACCTCCATCTCCGTCCATATTTCTTTCTTTGCGTCTTTTTTTTTTTTATTTATAACACATTATCCTATATTGTGATTTTGCCTGTATGTCTATTTGCCCATTTGCTTATCTGCCTGCCTGTTTCTGTCTCTAATTCTCTCCCAATTAATCTTACATAGCTTAGTCACTTTTCCTGTCTATGTCGGCTTGTCTGTCTTCATATGTATGTGCGTTTTTCTGCTTATTTATCTAGCTGTCTTTGTCTTTATGTATGCTTTCTCTCTATCTCTCTGTCACTCTCTTTTCTCTCTACCGCCCCCCACTCACACACACACACACACACACACCTTCTCTCTCTCTCCTCCCTGCCAAACAAGTTGTGAATATAAGATAGAGCCATAGGGATTTTTTTTCATCTGGAATTTTTTTTGAAAATTATCAATCGGTCTATGATAAATTTAAATGACACTGAAAGAGAGAGAAAGTTACTAAAGTTTATTCCGTTAAATGATTTATTATACTCTCCTATGTTTGTTTCTTTTCATGTGAAAATTATATTTTTATTGACACAATTGAACTTCTTTTGTATGGTTTAACATGAGGTTGAAATATTTTGCCTTGATAATCAATTTGTATAGCATGATATGACCAAAAAATGTATACAATTATATCCATATATTGCTCTTAAATTTCCCATACTATTTTCTAGTTTTTTTTTTAGTTTTTAAAGATTTAGGCTAACATAAACAGTAAAAGTATTAAGAGTGCTCCTTTCATTAGAGCATCAATTATTGCTTCTTACAGAAGGATACGTTTCAATGTGAACTGGAAAAGGAACATTTTTAAAAATTAGAACGGCGATCAAAAGACGCACAGATGGAAAATAATATTTCAGCGAACAAAATTTAGAGGGAATGAGTGAAATTAAGCGAGGTACTATAGGAAACATAGCAAATGAGAGAAAGAGAAAGGGGCTGGGGGAGGGGGAGAGAGAGAGAGAGAGAGAGAGAGAGAGAGAGAGAGAGAGAGAGAGAGAGAGAGAGAGAGAGAGAGAGAGAGAGAGAGAGAGAGAAGGTTGGATAAAATAGTGCGACAGAAACGGGAATAAAGAGAAAAATGTAGGCAGTGGGACAAAGAAGTAGGAAATAGGAAAAGTGTGTATGTAAGAATAGAGACAAAATTTCCTCTTCGTTCTGCACATCATTGTATCCATAATTCTTCATCTATTTACTCAAGCACATTTTTCCTTATTTCATCCAAACATAGAACCTGTTTTCGAATTGCTTTTGTTATAATTTCTTACTTAATCTTTAAGAAAATGTAATTTTTGACACATCATTTTTCGATTACCTGTCAAAAAATTCATAAGAAGATATGAGTAGTTTCGTAATCATACTATTTTTGTCCTTTTTAAAAAAAATAATGTAAGCTGACACAAAACTGGCCATAATTCCGATCATTGTAAATCACGGCATGATGTATCAATTCATGATATTTCCATGTTTATGAGGCAAAAACAAATACGACGTGTACAGAGCACCATACATTTTAACCCCGCCCACTTTGTCTGAGCAATTTCTAGCCTAGTAGAATTGGACGCACAGCGAGCAGCCGGTATCTGCGAGAGGATTTATCG
The DNA here is from genome assembly GCA_033675545.1 of Elysia crispata. Lineage (NCBI taxonomy): Eukaryota > Metazoa > Mollusca > Gastropoda > Plakobranchidae > Elysia > Elysia crispata. The sequence continues at coordinate 1,014,838 of JAWDGP010006450.1, forward strand.
ATCAGTTTTAGTTTTACTGAAGATGTAGCGGAACAGAGACCGTTGTAAACAGAGAGGCATAAGAGTATCAAGGGAAGGAACTGGGGATAATGTCTTAGATATCATTTAAGCACAGTAGGTTCCCTTTTATATTTAAGGCCAAATCTACATATTGGCTTATTTATAATCTCTCTCTCTCTCTCTCTCTCTCTCTCTCTCTCTCTCTCTCTCTCTCTCTCTCTCTCTCTCTCTCTCTCTCTCTCTCTCTCTCTCTCTCTCTCTCTCTCTGTATATATGTATATATATATATAATATGAGTATATATATATATATACACATACACGTGTATATATTTATATCTCCATCTATTCCACTGTCGACGAGAATCCGAAAAGCTGCCGAAGCGCCCCCGTCGGACGACTGAGACGCGGAAGGCCCTAAGTCAAGTAAGTCAAGTCATTTCTACCTCTCTCTCGTCTTTCTTCTTTCTTCATTTCTCTAACTTTTTCATTTTCTCCCCCTTTTCTAATTAATATACTTTATCTTCTGCATTTAAAGCTTTGAAAAATTCATTATTTTTTTTTATACCAGACCATTTTATCTTAATATGAAAGTCATGATACACATTGTATCGATCTTCCTACATAACACTCAATCACGGACTAAGCCGATGATGAAAATAATAATATAAGTCACTTTATTATAATAGAAGATTCACTGCTGAATTAATACCAGTCTATTATGTTTTACGCCTCATATTTCTTAATAAATAAAAGAGAAATGCATCATGGAACACCTTATTTTCATACTGTTTTAAGAAAAAGAATTATCAAATGAATTGTTATGATCTCTTCGCCAACAGACGTAAAAAAATATTGCATACATTACTTTTCTTTGTCATTGATTGCACAGTATAAAGCTCGATTACAAAGTGAACCTGCATCTAGGAAAAGATTGTTCATCAAACAATTAAGCGATTTCTTTCTTCTTTTTAGTCTGCTTTTTTCGGACTATTTTATATTGCAACGTAATAAAAATCAGTATCAATTGATAAACCTCTTGGGTATGTTTTATAACGATCTCTAGCAACGTCATACACGTTGAAAAAAGAAAAAAAATATATCACCATCGAAACTATTAGATTAATTTAAAAAATATATACAAAAAAAAATCCACTTTCATCAATGAATTTCCAAGAACTATTTTTCTTAATGTAATCAGAAGAGTTCATAACATTCCGGATAATTGAAATCTTTGTGATAATACCGTTTCTGTTTTAACGCCTTATAAAAGCTCATCTCGCTAACAGCCTGAAATCGGATGATTTATTGCTCATACCAGGTCAGCGCAGGTGGATCCAGGCACAGCTATTGTCTCCTCCCCAGTGAGAGTGTGCCATGCGTTACCGATCTTTCATCGCTAGAACAAAGCGCAGGAAAACACTCGCTCTTGAGCCTGTAATTTGTTCCAGGAATGGCTTTGCCCGGCTCATGTGTTATTGCTCTAGCATGAAGATTCTTTTCCACATAACTGACTCGGAGTGTCCTATTGCGTGTTTTGTTCCTACCTGGGTTTTTTTTTTTTTATTTGTATTTGTTTTGTTTAACTTCTCCAGGTACGAGTCATCTAGAAGTGCTTTGCCCGAAACTCTTCCTACACAAAAGACCAGCTTTGGTTGTGATTGCATGTCGCAATTAAAATAATGATCCTCGTATCCTTAGCGATTTATTAATTAATTGATGTTGAAGATCGATGAAGCAATATGAAACTTATGAAAGGGAAAAAAATTACGCAACTGATAGGAAATAAAGTTATCAAACATTTCTCAATATTTTGTGTTTGACAGAATCAGCAGGTGTTACAACGATTTAATAAAGATGCATCTAGACTCATCAAGATGAATCCATTTCATTCTTATTTTTATCGTGTTTATTATCCGAGTTTTTTAGCATCCTGCACCCGAATGATGAGGCGATTTCCTGTTACGATTGTCATTGTGGCATGGCATGTTGTTATAAATGTTTCTATAATGATGATGATGATGATGACGATGATGATGATGATGATGATGATGATGATGATGATGATGATGATGATAGTGATGATGATGATGATGATGATGATGATGATGATGATGATGATGATGATGATGATAATAATAATAATAATAATAATAATAATAATAATAATAATAATAATAATAATAATAATAATAATAATAATAATAATAATAATAATAATAATAATAATAATAATAATAATAATAATAATAATAACAACAACAACAACAACAACAACAACAACAACAACAACAACAACAACAACAACAACAACAATAATAATAATAATAATAATAATAATAATAATAATAATAATAATAATAATAATAATAATAATAATAATAATAATAATAATAATAATAACAATACTACTAATAATAATGATAGTTATATTTATTTCGATTCTTTTTGTTTTTACTATCGTTAGCCTATTTTATCATTATTTCAGTAAATGTTAGTATCTGCATTGCTACTTGAACCAAATCAAACAATTGTTTATTATTATTAATTTTATTATTATTATTATTATTATTATTATTATTATTATTATTATTATTATTATTATTATTATTATTATTATTATTATTATTATTATTATTATTACAGTTATTATTATAATCATTTTTTAACCTTCACATTATCATTATAATCTTAATTTTTGTTATCATATTGAACATTTCTGTCCGTTTCTGAGTGCTCGCTGGTCAGTTTAACAAACAATTTATTTTTTTATATTTTTCACACTATGAATGATATAGTAACGTTTCACAAAAGGCAGAACAAAATTTCAAGATGTATTCTATGAAATAAGTGGGACATGAAACAAACTCCTATATAATCCTTATTTCCGCGACTCTATCAAGAGCTTAAATGGACTTAAAGAAACAAAGAGACACCACTTGCTTTTTTGTCGTTGATATGACGGAATATTGAATCAAGTGGTCACCTATGCTGTTAACTGCTTGCCACTTCATCTCCATTACCTCGGCGAAACGTTATAGCGTGACAACCCATTGACAGCCCGTTCGTTCATTGAACACCCCATTCATAACTTTGTTAGCAAATTAGCAAAGGGACGTAACTGATTCCCTTACTCGAATAAAGAGCTGCGTAACCTATGATTATTTCCCTTGATAACATTTCTCTATTTTTTCCCCCCTCATATTAATTTAGCTTTGACTAGTTAATGACGAGGATTTTTTTGCATCCGCAATACAAAGTTAAGGGGAAAAAACAACAGCAAAATTGCATTTAAACATTGAAATAAGTAACATGCAATAAGAGAAGAACATGAAAGATTTTGCTTAATTCAATTGCAGAAAATAGCGCGAGACCTGTAAAAAAAAAAGTGAGACCCGCTTGAATGAACACACAATTATGCAGGTGCTGGGGTTTGTTCTCCTCGTGTTGTCGCGTTGATATTTTTAATTGCATGATGTCCATGACATTTGAGTCATTGATGCCTTGTTTTGGCCGCGACAAAAGGTGAAGGAAGACTCGCATTAATTGTGACGTCTCGATAGCAAAAATTAACAAAAGATTTACTAATATTAGCTGACAAGCCTTAGAGTGTCTAAAGATCAGTTTTATTCCTTGCTGCTTTTTTTTTTTCTCTCCATATATTATTTTTCTCCCATTAGAAGATCTTTACACAATCATTAGGGGAAAGAAATATATGAGTGCGAATACACAAGTTCTTTATTTGGACCAATTACGAGCTAATGTAACTCTTGTTAAGGAGATGCATTGACTACGAAGACCAGCCTTAGCTCTGAGGCAGGGCAACTTCTAATACGGCAAGCTTGAGTGAAATAAGTCAAGTATTTACACAGTGACATTTTCCAAGTGAGATAAATTCAATTATTTCGACAGGATATCAATATCGCAGTTGTATATCTCTCTCACTCTGTATTTCGCCAAAAACTCACAAAGGCAAAAGAATCAGGAAGTGAATTCTGCCTATAGTTCAGAATTAGATTTTTGAAATAGAAGGTTTGCTAGCGACGACTTTCCAAGAGATAAGAAAAAAGGTTTGCATCAAAATGGAGTTTAACATCATTATAGAGAATACAGCATGTGGAATGCTTGTGTGATCTATATTTTTTTTCCTTCCTTCCTATTCTAGGCTCATATTTTTAGAACTCCCACCTGCGTATTTCTCAATTTATTGATTTTCTCAGTTGTGTTTGGGATCTTTTTTTGCCATTACTTTAAAAAAGTTTCATCATGTTAAAAAAAAATGTTTCTCACCTTTACTATGAGTTTACGCGTTTTCGAATTTGTTTGTAGAATTGTAATTTTTCCACACAAAAAATATATAATTTTTTTTTGTCCAATGACAGAGAGTTATTGATTTTTTCCCCAAAAAAAGTATAGCCTGCATCGTACAAATCAAACACTATCTCAGTCTATGTCTACCTGACCATCAGTCTGTTGAAAATAATTATTAATCCGTCTGAATGTTCGGTTTTGTTTTTTAAATAATGGCAGACATTACTCTATCTCTCTCTCTCTGTATCTGTCTGTCTGTCTGTCTCTCTCTCTCTCTCTCTCTCTCTCTCTCTCTTTTTCTCTATCTCACACATACAAACACACTGTTTCCCCTGTCCCTCTCTTTTTTTGGTTAAACCTTTGCCTTTCCGAATATCTCACTCGCTTTTTATTATTATTCTTTTTTTTTTTTTTCTGCAAGTTGATTCTATCCAAAAATATCCATTTTGAATAGCAAGCTACATAGAGAGCAGCTATTGACAGAGTTAACAGCTAGCATTTTGAGGAACATATGGGAATACCTTCTTTTCAATTTAAAATAGTTTATAACTGATAGCATAATAACCACAGTTGTTTCTTTTTAATTATCATCTGATAATTTTCTAGTTTCAGTAATATTGTCATTGCGAAAGATCTACATCCTTTCTAATTGACAGCTACTTAAAACTTAAAGAATGAAATTGATCTGCTGTTATTTATGTCATTATGGCCATAACTGCATATTTCATAATTTTGACGTTCCGAGTTCTGATACGCCCCTCAGTTCAGTCTGTGTGAACTAATATATTCATACGTATCAGTCCTCAATAATCATCTCGTTATTTATACCAATATACTTCCTGAACGTTACATTCTTTTAAAGTTTTATGTATATTACTTTAAGAAAAGCAAATAAAATATATTATATTATTTACAATCTTTTGTAAAGCCATCCTAACATTCTGTTGTTCCCTATCAAGACTAGGCTTTGTTTTTAATTCTTTTCTGCTCTCATCAAATTGTGATTACAAAACAATTACATTTTTGGGTCACATATTAGGTCAATATTATGATTCCAAGAGAAATATGGTATTATTTTCACAGGCAATCTAACTATTCCTCTATATTGAAGAGAAACATACATATCATTTTATGAAATTTCAGTGTCCACCGAGCACGTCAAAAGGTAACCGTTATGCCGGACCGGTACTTCAACTGAAGGTCCTGATCTGTTGGAATGTTCAGACCAACCTTGTGGACGTCTCCGTTGTATGACGGCCTTGCACGCGAGCGTTTACCCTGGCGCCAGCTAGAATGGGTGCTACGTGCCGCGCCGTGAGAGAGACACGTGCCATGCGTGTGCCGGGCTACTAGTTCCCTATATCCTCGTCTCCCTAAGTCTATCTGCTCCAACAAGGACAGCGCCGGCGGGACGGGTCGACACATCAGCAAAAATGTGGGCGTTATATGTCGGCCGAAAGCGCGCTCCTCCCCGCGGTGTATGAGTCCTAAGGGTGTTGACATTTTACACAAAGAATAGACCGCATGCACTTTACGGCAGGTAACAACATGGGTTCTTGACTTTCCAGGTCTCGGAAAGAGTCAAACTTCATGGCTTGTGACGGCATGTGGATACCGAGAAATGACATGGTGCTGTGGATCCATAAATGGACAGCGCTGTCCAACAGAGCTTGAAAGAAAAACCACTCTTTCCTTCAGGGCTATCCAAGCCTTCGATAATTAATATTCTTTACGAGCCAATTTGTGTTTTAATGATAAAAGGCCTGCAATTTAATTTTTAATGAGAGCTTGAATTATTTTAATCAAAAAAAAAAAAGAAAAAGCACTATTTGATATGTTTGCATGCATGAAAGCTGTGTGTCCCCTAAATCTAATTACACATTCTGAAATCACGAGTTTGACCGTAGATTTCCAGAATAAATGCTAATAAGTGTAAGGGATCGTTTAATAAAATATATTTGCAAACATATTCACCTCTATCTCATGCAATATTCATCAAATAGAGCTTTAATTTATTACGTGGATACTTGCTCAGGCTATATTTTTTGTTGGAAACATTTTGTTGGATTTCATAGTAATGATTGTGAACAAGTAAGGTGCCTTTTTTGTGTTCAGAATTTGAACCTTTGCATCTTTCATAGCAAATTGGCTACAAAAGATTTTTTTTTAAAAAGACAACAACCAAGAAAATACATTATTTCAAATATTAACATGGCAGCCAAAATTATGAGAAGATTTACACAGCTACTAAGTTATATCCCAGTTGTTGTTTTTTCAGGGTCACAGCATTTGTTTTAAGTTAGTATTATCCATTATTCATTCTAGGTCGGTCTGTAGCCAAGATTTTAATTAAAAAAAAAATCCTCTAGCAACTAATTCGAGAAATAAAAGTGCAGTATACCTTTTGTTCTTTAGTCGGGAAATATAAATGAAACACATTTCTCGGAACTGAGTTTTTCCATTTAACTGAACCTTTCTTTTCTTGTTGCTGTTAGGAACATTTTTCTCTTTACTTCCAGACTATTTAGTACACGCATGCCGTGTCCGATCCCAAGCTGTTAGGTCGGGCCTTGGCCCATGTGTCCCCGCCTCGGACTAAACAGTTGACAGACGCAGAGTTTGGTAACCTGAGCCCCTCCTACAGGGCCGACTGATGCCCTGTCTAGCGTCTTCTACGGATTGACCTGTGCTCTGATAATAATAGAAAAGCTGAGACACAAGACAGTGCCTTTTCTGAAAATGCGCCCTCTCTTTGTTCGCAGTTGTTTATAATTCTTACAGTTTGGACTTTAAAAGCACTTTAAGGTTATGACCCCAGTTTAACAATACAAAGAATGTTTACAAACACACTCTAAAAACAGCCCTTGCGCCGATTACAAAACTGTCGTTTATCTGTGGAGTTGCTGGTATAGGAGAACTTCGTTCCCTCTTTTGTGTTTCCATTCGACCTTTTTGCATCAATGGTTGCAAAGAAATAAAGAGCTTAATAAATCTTTTCGAAACTTTATTAAGAAAACCCAGCACCTCTTTTTTTTTATTTCCTCCTGGCATTACAGAGACCGCATCGCCTTGACTAAATAGAACTCTTAAACAAAATAAATATTGGCCGGTGTCAAAATAAAACAAGCCCTTGAGCAACCATGAAACCCAGAGAGTGCAAAAAAAGTATGATCTTTTATGCAGAGGTGAAAGTTCATTCACTCAAGGATTCAGAGAGGCAGTAAAGACCCTGGGTCTATTCTCTGCCGGAGCTTCACGACTCGGATCCTCACAAATAGCGACACGCGACTGCTATTCAAAATTCATCAGTGTTTCTCAGAGAGGGGCAAAGGCGCCATTTGCCTGAACAAAGCCTTTAAGATAATCCGGACAAAAGACGGGGAGCCATTTAGCGTGCGATTTACGCCATTTAGTCACGCCTCGGCAACTCTGCATGCTAGCATGTGCGGACCGAAGGGTGATGGACTTAGGAAACCTATTACAATTTCTTAGGCTTTTCTTGTCTTGTCTTCGTAAAATGGCAATTTCTTCCGTTAATGGGAAAGTGCAGATTTTTTTTCTTACCCTATTCAACCTTTTTTTTTTTTTTCAAACATTTGGGATTCCCTGTCTCAATTCAAATCAATTTTTTTTTTAATAATTTTTTTTTCTTTTTTTTTTTTTCGTCAAAGGTCCTTGAAGATTATTATTTCCGCCTATTATTGTGACAACTCTACTTATAACGAAATTTAAAGAAGCCTGGAAAAATTAATAATCTTCCCCTTCCAATGACGTAGTCACTTACTTATTTCGAAAGCCAGGCAAGTGGCCACCCGTGCAGTATTACTCAAAGGGTTTGTTTTTTCTTCCTGTTTTCAGATCAGGAAGATCAAATTGAATAAACCGAATTATTACCAGATTGTAGATGTCGTATTACAGGACTAGTGGGGAAGAAGCTATGAGAATAATGGCACTATAAAGCTTTGAATAAAATGTGGACGGATTTTGTAAAGTTTAACTTGGAAATCCATTGATAACATATCAGACTGAAAACGGTATAGTTTCTTGGTCGAAGATTCTCGCTCTGTTAATCTGAGCAGCAATTCAGATAGCATTAAATAAATTTAAACAATTATTCTGTGAGTGCTTTAACTGTCATGATGTTATACAGGACTTGAAATAGAATGGGCTACTCTCTTAGGATTCCATTATCTGGAAAAAGTTTGAAAGACTACCTCAGTCTGAACAAGGAAATCTACAATAAATTTGAAAAGAAAAAAAATGCATTTCAGCGAGACAATATTCTCTATAAATATTTAAAGATTACTTACTATTCCGGGGATATTACTGTTTGCCGTTTTGCACTGAAGTGATTTTAGGAGGCTCAAGGACAACAAAATAGAACAACAATCCGAAACTATTTATCACAAGGAGTAAGACGTAACGCGTCCTCGTGGTAGATGCGATGCTTTTGAAGTGAATTAGGACCAATGTGATTGATTTGTGTAGAGATTTAAAAAATTAAAAAAAAAATATAGCAACATTTTATTCATAGTACCCATAAAGTTTATTGTTGGCTAAAGTTTGTCACACAAAGTAGCATAGAGCTAGCAGAGCCAATTTGCCAAATGCTCTGACGTCCCAAACACAAATATTGTGGCAAACGATTCCCTGTGGTAAGCGATTTATTGCTAGCAATTTGTTGCTTTGTGTAAAGATGCCTTAAGATTTTTGCCAACATACTCTTGAATGGTAAAACAGTTAACTCTCTACATCTCTTTCCTCTTTAAACATCCTTTTAAACGGCTAGAAGGCTATGAATTCCCCCAAACATAGCTGTGGATTTATTTTAACCTTGTGATAATGAAAATTCAAAATCTAAGAGCTAACGATTTTTTTTCCTCATAATGATTTCAAACTATGAATAATAATAATAATAATAATAATAATAATAATAATAATAATAATAATAATAATAATAATAATAATAATAATAATAATAATAATAATAATAATAATAATAATAATAATAATAATATTAATATTAATATTGAAGCAAGACGAAAAACGAGGTCCATCTAGCCGAGCATTTCTAGACCTCCCAGGCACGTCAAATTTGGCATAAAGTTTTAAATGGCCCTTAAGATTGAAGTGGCAATATTATTTTTCACCAGATTAGTGTTTTTGAAAACGAAACGCAAAAATGTGATTATTATTTTCTTAAAAGAAAAAGATGAAGATTCGAATTACTACCTGTAAGCACAGCTGGGCAGAGATGGCAGGAATGAAACTGAAAGTACGCATACGATGTAGGCGGCGGCAGATCTAAAAATTTCATGTTACAGGTCTAGATTTGATGTTTAAAATAAAAATTATCGAAATCTTTAGATTCTAAGAAAAGAGAGATAGGTGGTGGCATATATCTAGATCATGTAAGTAAAGGGTTTTTCAGCTTGGACGAAAAAGTCACAACAATATTAAAATGGAGCGATACATATTGGTGAACTAAATGCTTTGGTATGAATGCTGTAGAAATCCGACGACATAACAAAACTTTTAGAAATATATAATACAAAGAAACAGTCAAGGTTTGGTGGTTGCATAATCAAAGAAATTTGTAAAGATGGTTGTCAGTTTCGATTCTAATAATGTAAAAACATATTCTCTTCATTACGCACAGATAAAAAAGTTGGCTAATATCACTATTTCTCTATCAATTTACAGGCAACGGAAAAACTTTGATTGACCATCATGAACAGTCTACTGTTTTTCTCGTTATTTAAATGTTAAATAAATACCCATAGCACGTACACTAATGATTATAGATATTAAATATACCCTGCCATATTCTACTTTTCTAACAGCAATATGTCGATGTTCACCAAATCCATCCACCTTTAATCTCTCTTCCCACTGTTTGTTTGTTTTTAAAGTAATCAAGCGATTAAAAAGTAATGGACCTGACCACGGATGATCCATTGGTGCACACCCACGAGATATGATAATAGTGTCGTAGGTACCTTATTCTCTGGAGCTACGCAACAGATGTCTGAGTTTCGACTGTCCGACGGGGGCTTGTTTTGATTTACAGAAAAGGCTTGAAATCACCTTATGTGGGTGGTTATATCCAAGAATCAATCAAACAAACGGAACAATACTATAAATACCGCCGTAATCTTTTATTGCTTTTGTTATTTTTTTTTCTTTCTTTTTTGTTAAGAACGAATTAAAGTGATGTGGACAGTTGTGCAAAGTATGATAATTTCCTGATGTGGAGACTCAACCAAACCACATAGGCAGTTTAGGTACGAGTTACAATATCTAGCAATGCTTCATTATTATCATCATCATCATCATTATTTACTACAACAACAACTACTACTACTACTACTACTACTACTACTACTACTACTACTACTACTACTACTACTACTACTACTACTACTACTACTACTACTACTACTACTACTAAGTTTAAAAAAATAAAGTAAAATGAGCATAAACTGGAGAGCAAACAAATTTAAGATCTTTCATTTCTGTATATGGTTTTCGCTCGATGCTAAGAAAAATACACATAGGTGGTCAGTTTTTTTTTTAATTCGAAGTGCTAAAAGCAAGGAGGAATTTTTTTCAAAATATTGAGCTGGAGTATTATTAAAAGTGCACAAAGATTTCATAGCTTCACAAAGTGAATGATATAAATTGCCTTAAATATGAATGTCTCTTCTGTATATAACATTTAATTATCGCTAACGCATTATTTGATTTTTATTAATAATATGCCCATTTTGGATTATCTTTTTCGAATCTTGTTAGGGGTTATTTTTAGGAAGAAATAATTTGGGAAAAAGTCATAATTTTCAAAACGTAAGTCATGCTATTCTTCTATTTGATTCATGTGTATTACAACATTTAAAAAAAAAATTTATAGGTGTTTATCATTTTCGAAAGAATAGAACAAGTATTAAATGTTATTTAATTCTCTAAAAGCATTTAGCTACTTTCTTAAAATCCCAATCTTTTTACAGATGCTTTTAAACGCCTTTTATTGTGTCAGCGCAAAGGAGGTGACTTTCCACAAGGCAGTTTACCTCTTAGCACTGTTTTGCGGGTATGTGTAGTGTTATAAGCAACTTTCCAAGGACCTTTAAATAGATTGGAAAAGCAGAGAAGTAAGATTAGCTGCTTTCAAGTTATTTTACGGTTTTTATGGGAAATGCCTGAACCTCGACTATTTTTATAAGTTGTGATTTGCTTCTAATTTATCCTCTCTTTTATCTCTATACTGATGTTCGAACGATTACTCCAAAATTGTTTCATCATTATTTAATGTAGGATAAATATTTAAGACGCCGGCTTAGTATTCGCCTAAACAAATTCAAATAGAATCGGATAAATGGAAATCGAACTCACACTACTCTGTTCCTAATACCGGTACTCTACAAACTTTGGAATTGTTATCGTCCTATCCTGTTACAGTATGCAGCTATCATCAGCCGCGGAACACCACAGCGCCGGCTCCTGCGACCAGGGTATCATTTATTAAATCATAAAGTTGTACCAGCTCACCTACCAACAGTTTACTTTTGTGTCCAGCGCCCAGGCCCTGATAAGTTCTCCTCGTGAGCACAGGACAAAACGCTCTATCAAAGCCGCATCTAATATTTAAAATATCTTATGAACGAAAGAGGCGAACCTTTTAATCACATCAATATATAAAACGCGAGTATACTTTTTTCTCTCGAGCCACAATTGGTGCGATTCTCTTATCGTTTAGTCCATTAGATTGCGCAATATAGTGAAGAAAGTTCTGTATTATGTCTTTGTTCCGATTTGAAAAGGTTCGCCGATGACTTATATCACGCAGGTTTGAGGAAAAAATTAATAATCGCGTGTGTAAATGTCTTACCTGGTGGGTCACTTGGGGGTGGTGGTAGAGGCCGTAAGAAGACATGCTGTAGCGTCGTCAATAATGATGATGTTGCTGATTGTTTTGTCCAGATGTTGATGTTGTTAATATTGCTGATGCTGCTTCAGTGGTTTAAAAATCTCAAACCTATTATAAATTCTGGACCACAGCGAATCGAAGCAATCAAGAAAATTGTTTTGTTGTGAGGAGAATGAATCCTGGTAATTCGGTATTCATTGACTTTGAAGTATTTAGTCACTTAAACTGGGTCCATTGAATAATTCAACCTTCCTCCCTTATCACAAAGTACTGTGATTTTAATAACAAATCTTGCAGCGAAATTATTCAAGAAAGCTCGCCGCGATGAGGATAGAGGCTAGAAGTTGTTGCTGTTATTAATAATAATAATGCTGATAAATTGATGAAGGAGATGTAAGTTGATGACTGACCCCGCTGCCAGCCCGCGACGGTTTCTCGAGAAATATTTGATGATGGCTGTCTCGGACTGCACACTAGAAATGATTAAAGTTGCATGGAAGCCAGACAAAGTCCCCTAGTCGAGACTTGCTCGGCCCAGGGATAGATGGATTCAGGGCTGGGACGGCTCCAAAGCGATGGTGAGTATTTTTCTATAGAGGGTCCACACCCCCAAGTAGTCCAGAGCTGGAGCAAGTGGGAGGATATCAACGTCAAGCTACCTGAGAGGCCATCAAACGTCCCACAGCAGACAGAATATTATAGAAGGAGGAAAGAGGAGAATGGCGGGAGGGAGGGAATACAGGCAGAAAAGAGTAGAGGTTTCAGAGGTTGTCATAGAAGTACTGAATTATGGACAAGAAACGGTTGCTAGGCGGGGTTCACAGGTTTAACGGTCCATGAATAATAGGTGAAGTTCGGAGAAGGCCGCATACATAAATGTCTGTGAGTGTGAAGGGACCGGGTGGGGCCTTTTTTTGCCCGGTCTAGTTGAGTGCCTGTACCTGATTGGGCCACGGCGCGCGTGCGGAGGTAACTTGCACGGTACAGGCGAGCAGGCTGGTTTATCGAACAGGTAAGAGAGATTTACTCCATGCCTGATACAGGTGAGGACTCAGAGTGAAGAGGAGGAGGAGGAGGGCGAAGAGATTTCATGGAGAGCAGATGTGAAGAGGAGGGGAGGAGGAAGGCAAGAGTTACGGTTTAACTACTTGCCCCCATTTGATTGTGGGTAATATAGGACTTAAAAGATGGGAGAATGGAAGGAAGGAATTGGAACCAAATCATGCGCGATCATGCATGTAGCATTAACGGGAAGATGTGACTATAACCCTTGCAGGGAGTCCTGCAGCTTAGAAACGGGGGATGTGTGTCAGATAATGGTAGGATGAGGTGAGAGATATCTCTATGGTATGATGAAAAACTTGGTGCTCATAAGATAAAATAATAATACATGTAATTGATAATTATGATCGAAAGTTTTTTAGAAATTTATACATGGATGATTTTAGTGAGTCGAAAGGGAAGTTCATTACATTAAACTCTTCATATAAGATCTACATTTTAAAGGCTGTAAATTCCAAAATACCTTATTGGCCCAGAGTGGAAACATATTTTTACACCCGAACACAAAGTCTGAAAGAGACAAAAAAACAAAAAACAAAAAAAAAAACCCGCTCCATAGTATATATTATTGATGTTAAGGAAGTTTCTTGATGACAATGAAGTCACTAAACAAAAATACATCAATACTACAGGTTTCTAGTAGCTAGATGCACACAGCTTCCATCTCTCATGCTCCATTCACGATGAAGGTGAAGTAAAATTGCAGCAGAAATGTAGTTAATACTTTTCACATTGATTTAACTTTTTGTGTGATTTTGAGAAGATTTAAAGCGATTTTAAATGCCAACGCGTTAAACAAAATGTAAAGAATCATATAAGATAAAAACTCAAACATGTTTCTGTATTCTTAGTCCAGTAAGGTATTGTTCCAAAGTACAAAAACAACAATAGAACCGATAGTTATATTAACAGCAACAACATAACCACCTCTACAAAGCAACTCGACCACAATTTAGAACCCGTATTCCTAGTCTTTTTTTTCAAAGTATTATTATCATTACTGTTGTTGTGGTTGTTATTGTTATTGTTTAAGGGAGATAGATTAAATAAAATATAGTTAAAGGCAATTCAGCGTCAGCAGAAAACTAAAGGAAGCGATGATGAGACCTTTAAGAAAATAGAGACTTATCTGTGGATTCTCATAACACCGAAAATATCCTTAAACGTATCAAAATCCCAGTCTCTATTATGTAAGGTAGCTCTTTGATGTCCCGGCTGCAAGATAAAGGAGAGGAGAAGAAAAATTCCATTGTCAACCAGTAAAACAACATTAATTTTATTGATTGACACTTCTTCACTTCCTGATGATTTAAAAAAATTGATCTCAGAGCTTTGAAAACCAATCAAACTGGGGCTAGCAAGAGATAAGCTGGAGGATCTACACCTCGAACTCATTCATCCTAGTGTGCGAGTGTTTCTATAGGATCTTAGGACATTATTATAGGTTTCCAGGGAGACAGCCAGATAGAGAGACAAAGAGAGAAATTATGAGGATATGATTAAAAGAGAAAGAGCAGAAAGAATATAACGACAGAAAGATAACGCATACAGTCTATCTGTAAGAAAGTGATAGAAAATGGGAGGCAAGAAAGAGAAAGAGATGAGAGGGGAAAAATGAGTGAAGATAGAGATAAAGAAAGGAGCAAAAAAAGGACAGACGAAATAAAGAGGAAAGGCAAACGTCGACAAGATAGTGACGATGGTGATGGTTAGGAGGGGGAGGAGTAAAAGAGAAAGACAGGATAATTAAAAAGATATTGTAGACATTGGAAGGGATGAGATAGAGAAAGAAAGAATTAGGGTGAAAAATAAAGGAAGAACACAAATGAAATGGAAAGCAAAAGACATAGAGAGAGAGAGAGATAGATAGAGAGAGAGAGAGAGAGAGAGAGAGAGAGAGAGAGAGAGAGAGAGAAAGGGAGGGAGAGAGTGAAATCGAGAGTCAGAGAATTGTCAGTGAGAGCAACAGAGAGGTGTGAGTTTATAGCAAAATAGGGAAGAGATAGATTAGTTAATAGATAGACAGAGAAGGTGTGTGTGTGAGAGAGAGAGAGAGATAGATAGATAGATAGAGAGAGAAATAGGCGAGAGAGAGATATTCAAATTCTTTATGTCCTTCCTCTTTCCACCTACCTATTTCTGTGTCCGTCTGTTCCCCTTCTCATCCTCTCCCTTTCTCTCTCTCTCTCTATCTCTCTTTCTCTCTATCTCTGTCTTTTTCACCTCATTCGTTTCATTTATTTTAGTGTTAATTTGTTTAATTTTTTATTTATCCTCCATTGTTAGCACAATTATTTATTTATTTTATTATTTTTTTTTTGTAAGTTGAAAGTAAACTGTTGTGGAATGTTTTAATTTTGAACTCATAAATTTTAAAATACCCACATCCACTCAACATATTGGTGAGTTTCCTTTTTATCTAAATCGATTAAGATTTCGTATCTTCTTCTTTCGACTCTCAGGCTCTGCCTCAAGCCGCTGGATTATTGGCAGGAAAATGGGCGGGGTTTTACAGTTAAGTCCCGCCTCCTAGAACTACTCACTCTGACTTCACGGTGGACCAGGCAAGCGCCTAGATTTATCGCTAGCGAAAATAGTTATACTGTGCTGTACTGGTTTTCGTAAGACCTGAAGTTACAATATACACATCGGATAAAACGGTTTGCTTTGGATTATCTTTTTTTTTCGATTTTATTTTTCAATTTTAAAAAAAAGTCATAGTAGGTCGTCAACAAGGAAAAGGAAAAAACCAACAATTGGGAAAAAAAAAGAAAAAAGAAAAAGCGAAGTTAGAGAATTAAGCATAGAGTCGAATCGAAATGATGTTGAAATAATTCATATTGATGAGGCTAAAACACTAGAAAACATACAAATAGGTAGTTCTGTACTTTCCCAATGTATTTAACTTTCCTTCAAAATGCTCATAATGAGCCTATGAATCCCCCACTTCCCCAAACCTTAATAAAAAAAAAGAGAAAGAAAAAAGGCCTAGAGGTTCGTTCCCTTGGATAAATTCAAAGCCGCCCAGGAAGCAGACCCGTGTAGATATCAGGGCGGAAGCTCTAACCCCACAACTACTGCCGCCCATGATCCCTAGCGCAAAAAAAAACTAAGACTTTGTGTAAAGATTTCGCTTCATATAAGAGAACCGACACGATGTCTTAGGGACGCCTCAAATGCTAATTAATACTCTTCTCCCTACGCCATAGGGTTGTGTTCAAGAATGTGAATTCAACAATATTAACTTTTTTGTCTGGAAAATAAAGAAGTCTATAAATTTGGAAGACCAGTTGATTTTTTTGAGAAATAAATTTCAGATGTTGAAAGTAATAAAACAAAATTTAAGTCCATTATTCTTTTATTCTTATGTGTTGGTAAGCAAGTTGTTTCCTTTGCAAATAAATTGGAATTCAAAATTATTGTTCTATAAAAATGATTGAAGAGCATCATCATGTTTTTAAATTAATGGTGAAATTCGTTCATTATATGAAAATTAAGAAACTCTTGATTGATAAAGTGATTGCTGCACTTTTAAAACATAAAGATCTTTCAGTCTATAAGGTCCCTTGCATAAAGCGCTGCATAACATGTCCTATGGTAGAGTTAGAATGTGAACTTTACAGTTGCCACTTGACACTCTCAAACAACTGAAAACGGGTTAGGCTTCGTTCTCCGTGCTGCTACTGGTAATTATGCATCGAAAGAAATCTTAATTTCAAAAGGGAGAAAATATGTGATATTACTGCTGGTTCTAAACATTCAGGAACCAATCAATATAAGTCTTATCACATCGGGTCAATAACTTGTACATCAGAGAGTAAGTTTTTTTATTACATTCATAAAGAGCAAGATTGTTCTAAGCTGTTAATGCTTACTTATGCACTTAGGTCATTTAAGCGTATTGGCTATGATGAAAGACGATCAATTTGCTTAGAAATAACAGTAACTCAACAGTGTTAAGAAAAAAAGTAAATTTTTCTCTAGCTGTGTTTTCACCGAGATGTCACTAATCCAGTCAAAACTCTAGAAAAAAATCGAGCAACGAAGATTAAAAAAAAAAAAAAGAGTCACTATTGATTTGGAAGGAAATTTGCTTTTACAATGAGAATATTTCAAAGGCCTAATAACTGTCACAAAAAAAAAAAAAATGATGAGGATTAAGAGGAGGATCACGAAACAAGGAAAGTGGAGGTTATGGGTGGTGATGTTGGAGATAGTGATGATGACAAGTAGTGATTGTGATGGTGATGATGACGACGACGACGATGATAATAATAATGATCAAAGTAATGATTATTGTTATAGCAGTGATGATTATGAAGATAATGATGATAATTATACCGACTTTGATTTCATAGAAATAGATAATGAAAAATACATAGATAGTATACACATTTCACATGTCTTTTTTGTTGTTGTTGTTTTTTTTATACAAAGCATACAATAAAATAATAAGAACGTACTAAGTTTTCTTGATTTGTTTTCTTTTTTCTTTTTTTTTTTTTTTTGAGGGGGGGCGCACAATACTTATTGGCTCATTTTACATTCATTTACGGATGATGAAAATAATCCATTAGTTTGAAAATTGATTACTTTCAAGTTTTCAGATCCTCGAGCCAAATGTATCTGATTAACTGAACAGCTAGCAATAAACCTAAAGTTTAATCCTTATTTGAGCACGATAATGAGATGTTAACAGTTATTAAACCTTTTGATTTTTCTATCAATAGTAGGAAGTCACTCTAACAGTTATAGAAAAGATATAATTTTTACATTAAAAAATACACCATTATTTAATCGGGTCGACTTTAAGTTTAATTTATATTATTTAAGTGAACATATCAAAACAAAGAATAAGTCTATGAATGAGTAGTTCTTTTATAGGGAACATTTTGTTTCAGACTAAAAAGCCCTCTGATCTACCTTCGGTTGAACAGAAGCAGTAGGGGAATAAAATGTTTCTTGTCCTTAAGTCAGGTGGCCATAATGGAGAATACAGTACCGTTCAGTTAAGGGATAACCTGGTGGTTTGTATTTCAACTCTGGACACTAGTGCAGTAAAGTGGGGGAGAATAAAGAAAGGAAGACACGTTCCCCGCAATTAAGCAACATGAAAGAAAATACTACAGATTGCAGTTTTTGATCCCCTGTTGTTAGTATTTTGGTGAAAGTGTATTGTTGTAGTCTCGGTTTACGAATATCCTGCACTTGCTCAGATTTTCGATTTGGTGTATCTTGATATCACTCATGCCTTTCGGAGGATCAAAGATATGCGGAGCAGAGACAAGGTGTGGAACTGAGCAGTACAAGGTACTAAAAATCGATCTCTAATTTCGTGAAGCACCTACCAAGCACTTGTTTTATTTGAGATTATAAGGATATAAAATCTTACGCTCTATTGATCACAGGTAAGGGGAGACAATCAAAGCGCCGGAGGTAGGGGAAGTAACCGCCTCTTTATTCCGTGAGTGTTTGATGAGCTCACGGCACGTGTGGAGCGCGTGTGGCGCAGTCCATATGGCTTGATGTTGTCAAGGTGTGAGTAAGGATGGAGAATATCGCGAAGGACGTGTTGGGGTGCGATAATGAAAAGAATGAAAAGAATTTAGCAGCATAAAGAAAGAGAGAGAAGAGAGAGAGAGAGAGAGAGAGAGAGAGAGAGAGAGAGAGAGAGAGAGAGAGAGAGAGAGAGAGAGAGAGAGAGAGAGAGAGAGAGAGAGAAGGGAGAGTGAGACATTTCTATTATGCTTATATCATAAATGATTTTTTTCCACTTACTATGCAATGAGCAGCCAGTTTTTTTTGGTAAGATACATGTCTATGATTTCTTTGAATTATTCTACTGTTTTTTTTTTTTACCAGTTGCTCTGGGAGAATCAAGCAAAACAAACCTGTATTGTGAACTGCTAGATTTTAACAAGATAAAATTACGTTAAGTTATGGTTACTGCTTTTCAATTAAAGAACTTTGTATTAAATTTGAATGCCAATTGAAATGTCGGGTTGACCGAAAAACATGTTAGTGAAACAGTTCTTATCTCCGCCACCCTTCCCCAATATTCCGCCAAAAAATGACAAAGAAAAACAATCTAGCAACCCTTTGAGCATTAGCTATGATTGGGAATCGAGCGAACACCACTCGGCCGTCGAGTCAAACTTGCTAACCACTGAGCCTCGCTACTTCCCACCCGAACCTGTTACATCCCTGGCTCCAAACGCGAGCACAAAGTATAAGCTCCAATCCAGCAACGGTCACCTACCCTAACAGGTGACCAGCGGCACAAGATTTGCTCACGTAGATGCTTTTTGTTCTGAATCTATGAAACCACCCCCTCACGATTTGGGATCAGTACAGTCATGCACTGCTAAAACCTTTTTGAAAACCATTTCCCATCCATCACCACGGACGTTTATCGAAGTGCTTTTTTTTTTTTTTCAATCTTATTAATCCCCAATTTGTAAAAATCTACACCTATGGGTTCTTATATTTTCTCGATTTTTTAAAACAAACAAAAGACAAAAAAACAAAACAAAACACACACACAATAATAACTAATGCGTAAACTGTTAATGAGGCAACTGTGGAAACAAAATATTGGGAGGTCGGGAGTATATTTAATTCAACACCCTTTATAGGAGCTCTCACTTATCTCTTCTAATCTCATCTCTGTTAATTCTTCCGCCTACAATTTTCATGTTGCGCTTATTCTATTTATCCATTCAACCATGCTGTCATTGTTGCTTTTGCTGTTGCTGCAGCGATTATTATTGCTCTTGTTGTTGTTGTTGTTGCTGCTGCTGCTATTGCTATTGTTCTTCTGTTAACATGTTTTCTTTCCTGTTGTCTTTTATCTTTACTTGATGATAATTTTTATAGTGTTCAATAATGCATGCCTGTGGGTGTGGCTAAGTGAATAAGTGCGTTTGTGCTTGATGTTAAAGCCGTTCAATTTTCCTCTTTTGTTGAGAACAAAAATCCTTCACATATTCCTTTTCAAAATTATAAGAACCAAACAAACAACGGAATTGTCTTAGTAAAATGAGTGCATTCTTTCAGAAACATCCATAGACAAACAAATACATAAAGGTGAGAATTTCCTCCAGCTCTAGTGATAACAGCGTTGTGTCATAGTGTAAGTCTTGGCGAGTAAAGCAGCTAAAGTCTCAATAGTATTCCTGGCTCATCTCGAACCCGAGAATCACATTTTTTCAAAATTGTTTTTCTTGTTCATTATAAAGTAAAGCCATGCTCTTCTCTCAACTGTGTTAAGTTTAAATTGTAAACTTATATGTGATAATTAATGGGAAAACTTACCACAGGATTTTTTGTACTTCACATAGGACAGTACTGCGCTGAATGTTATAAATTGCTACTTATGTTAAGCTTATGCCTTTCAATGTAAGTTATCTTGCTTTGTTTCTCAAGATGTAACAAAACTGCCTACCGATCTACCAACCAATCAATAAACTAACAAAGGATATCATAAATACACGACATGGTTACTATTTACCTCATGGTATGAAAGAAACAGCTTTTCGGCATAAATTAAAAAAAAAAGTCACAGTAAACTTAACACTGCATAACAAGAGCCCATAAACTGAGCAGAGGTGTGTGCAAGCGAGGAGAGCTGCTGTTCTTCTACACGCGTCAGCGAGGTGATAACATTCAATTTCATACCTGACTGATCTAAGATGTCTCAAGGCACTGGCTTAGATTGCATAATACACACACAGACACAGACCAGGGAAGAAAAGAAAAGAAAGAACCTCAACTACAGACATGGTTCTCCTTGCTTTACAAGTTATCATAGCTCAAGCAAAATAGTACAAGACGTCCAATCTGCTCACATGCCCGTTGGGGCTCTTTAGTTTTATCACAGCAAGTTCCTCATGTTATACTTCTTTCACTCGGAATTGGGTTTTCACAAAGAGCTTTCCTAACTAGTGAGGCGTCTTGACCTGTTCAAAAGCTGTGACTTTAAAAGTGACTGCCATTGCTCGGAGGTAAGAAAATTAAGAAAGGAAAAAAAAATTACTTACCGGTATGAAAAAATCTGAATGGGAAAAAATATCGGATACAAAAATATTAAATCTATTACGAGCGTATTGTCAAAGCTTGTGGTTGTTGGGCAGAGCTCATGATTTCTTATTAGAAAGCACATCTTCAAGTTCCTGGATCACCCTAACAGGAATTTCCACCAATGTATCATAGAAGAAGGTTACAAAGCCGATTCTATACTTTCTCAAACTATTTGAAGATCATTACAATCGCTTCTTATAAGGTTATGTAGATAAGAACATAAACTGTAAAGAGGTGCATTGCCTTGCAGGAATTCATAGCTGCTCATTTATTCTTACCGACATCATAAAGAGCGTTGAAAAGGATCTTTAAATATGATAGAACTTTAGAAGAGGAGGACACAGCATGAAATGTGTTTTTTTATTCAAATTTAGCTAATTTTGAAAGTAAGAAGGTAAAGAGAAATAAATAGATAGATCGTTAGATAGATAGATTAGATAGATAGATAGAAAAATAGATAGATAGATAAGTAGATATATGGATAGATAGATAGATAGATAGATAGATAGATAGATAAGTAGATATATGGATAGATAGCTAGATTGATAGATAGATAGATAGATAGATAGATTAGATAGATAGATAGATAAGTAGATATATGGATAGATAGCTAGATAGCTAGATAGATAGATAGATAGATAGGTTGATAGACAAATTGGCTGAAAGACCAAATTAGAATAGCGATGAGAGAAAATTAGGAGGTAAAAAAATCTTTGACAGGTATAAAGACACAAAGAAAGACAGACACAGAAATCCAGAGAGAGAGAGAGAGAGAGAGAGAGAGAGAGAGAGAGAGAGAGAGAGAGAGAGAGAGAGAGAGAGAGAGAGAGAGAGAGAGAGAGAGAGAGAGAGAGAGAGAGAGAGAGAGAGAGAGAGAGAGAGAGAGAGAGAGAGAGAGAGAGAGAGAGAGAGAGAGAGAGAGAGAGAGAGAGAGAGAGAGAAGAGCCCGTTACTCGTACCGTACCGGTGTAACCACTACTGAGATCAGGCCAGAGAGACGGCAGAAGGCGAGGCCCGGTGCTCAACAACTGGCGAGGCGCCACGCCCCACTGGAGATGGCCCATTGAGCCGGGGAGGTCCACGCCCCCCTGCTAGGGAGGATCCCCGGCTTGAAATCCTCTGCCACAATATGGCACGCGACAAATCTTAGGACTAACGGGTCTGCTTTATCAAGCCGGCTTATCATGAGCTCCCGGGATGGTCTTGCTTTGATGTTTGTAAACTAGATACATATAGCTCTTGTGACATTTCTATAAGACTAGCAGCGGGTGTTTATGTGTCGCTTCATTAACCTCGCACACAGAAATGTCTCTTGTATAGTTGTTCTTAACCTAATGTCCTCTTAGCATCTCTCAGAGCTCATTAAGTTATACAGATTATGACTGACAAACATTAAAACTCGTTAGCATTTTAAGCCCTACTCCTTGATCAGGAATAACTTTGCTTCCGTTCTTCCAAAAAAAAAAAAAAAATAGTAGCATGTACCTAACAATTAAAAACACATCTTGAAAGGTGGGATTTGCTAAAGGTCGCCATAGCCCCTCCTCAAGGAACATTAATGTTTTTCTTTGCCTTTTTAGTTTACAGCAAATGAATTAATTTTTCTTTTCCTCATACTTCATCGCATAAAATTCAAAGTAATAAAAATGATGATGATCACCACGACTACGACGACAATGATGATGAGTATGATGATGATAATGATGATGATGATGATAATAAAAATAATAATAATAATAATAATAATAATAATAATAATAATAATAATAATAATAATAATAATAATAATAATAATAATAATAATAATAATAATAATAATAATAATAATAATAATAATAATAACATTATCAATAATAGATAACGATTGCAATTGCAAACGTTTTCAAGGCAAAATTGTTTATCTTATGTCAGTGCTGCGTTGTCTTTGTTTGTTTGTTGTTGTTTTTTTAAGTTGTCTTTCTTTATATTATGTGTGCGATAGACATACATTTATTTACATTCGAGGGGAAAAAAAGGATTCTTTACTTTTGGTAGCACAGAGAGTACATTTAATTTTGGATTGAATTTGAGTTTGAAACATTTTGTAACCGAGCTGTGAGTCAACGATTTTTGTCACTAAAACAACTCTTGTTCTTCTTAATGTGCCAAATTTAAGTTAAAATTTAAGGATAGACAATTTATCAACATGACGATTTTTTAAACAATACGGATTTAAAACTGCTTGTTAGTTTATGTTTTCTAAATGAAACATTTTGTAACAAAAGAGAAAGAAAACTACAACAAATAATGCTTTGACCATACTCTATTTTATTATGAGAAGGTTCATCCTTGACCAGGCTGAAAAGATTCAAGCGTATAATCTTCAATGTCGATGGTATTACTACTGACCAGTGGTCAGCGGCCTAAATCGTTGTCCTCGCTGACCACAGGTCCAGAGTGTCATCTGGTGTGGGACAACCAGACAGGTTCACGTAAGAATCATTGTAGTCTCCGCAGTTTTTATTGTCTGGCTGCTCACACACCCGGAAGGGACGGAGTTTGAAAACCTGATAGAGTCCAACTGTCCACAGTTTTCGCCACACGCCCCTCCCTACACACACACACACACTCCCAAAAACTCATATACACTGACACACACTCCCCCAAAACACACATACACTCACACACACACCCTCAACACTTCCCTAACCGAGTTTTTCTTTACCTCGATTGTTTTCTGGCCGCGTATCGTCTCTCACTCATGCACACAAACACACACACACACACACTTCTCTTTCCTTTTGTCCTGTTTTCGCTGATCTACACCTGTCATCTCCAGTTTTCTTTGTTTCTCATTCTATTGTCTTGGTTCTTTCACATGTATTGTTCGTTTCCCGTTTTGGTTTTTTTTTTCTTACATGTTTCATATTCCTCTGAAACAGCTTACTACTGTACACCAGGTAAGATTAAAGACTAGGAGGACAATAAATTATTGTTGATAATTGCGCTAAAATTCATTTGCTACTATTCAAGTCTATTTTGAAACCGAGAAGTCTTACAGTTACAAAAGGCACATGATTTTGCTGTGAAAATAAAATTATTCAAGTTTAATTGACTTTATGACTTCGTCGTTCCTTTAAAGAAATTCTGAGCCTGTGCAATTCTTTACTGAATTATGACTAAAACCAAATTGTTCAAGTAAACCGAAAATTAGACGCTCGTGACAATACTAAACCTTTGGATAGCTCAGTTTTACAGTATCAACATCCATCTTCAAAATCAATTATCTTTAATCAAAGCAGATATAACTTTGATCATAATAAATACGGCTTGCACAAGACATGCTTTTATATCTTAAACTTTAAAAAAAAGTGAGTTGACATGTTTGAATCTATTATCTACCTTGATACTGACATAGCGGATTCTAACTTTCCTTACAAAAGACTCAGGTAGATACTTATGAGCCGTTAATCAATATCAACCTCCCTCTTCCTCCGTTCAAGACAGAGGGAATGTGTAAAGCTGCTGTTTCAAATAGTAAAATTCTTTAAATTGAAACGGTCTCTGTTACACCAAAGAAATTTATGCTGGGTATTGAGTAAAGTGCTCCGAAGTGCGGTAAGTTTTAGAAAGAAAGCTGAAATGGAATGACGCGGTAATGAGAAAAATATGCTCTCGCCAACCCAACCATCTGTCCAGGTTTGGCAGTATGTTTTCACAGCCGTAACCCTCAGATTTGATCAATTAGCGGTTTGTCATGATACTCCTAGTGAAATAATGCATTTATCAGAAAAGAATTGAATGAGGATTCAGTGACTAGCAGTTGTTATAGGAAAAGAATAACAAAAAAAAACTAAAAAAAAAGAGAATTACAAGAATTGTAAATGGAAAACAAACGGAATAAAATCACTTTCTGTATTATGTATTCTTTTTTCATTTATCTTAAATTTCATTTTTTGCAGCAATGAGCTTACAAGAATTATTACTATTACTATTATTATTATTATTATTATTATTATGATTATTATTATTATTATTATTATTATTATTATTATTATTATTATTATTATTATTATTATTATTATTATTATTATTATTATTATTATTATTATTATTATTATTATTATTATTATTATTATTATTATTATTATCACTATTACTATTATTATTATTATTATTATTATTATTATTATTATTATTATTATTATTATTATTATTATTATTATTATTATTATTATTATTATTATCACTATTATTATTATTATTATTATTATTATTATTATTATTATTATTATTATTATTATTATTATTATTATTATTATTATCATTATCATTATTATTATTACAAGCTGAAAAATCCCGTACAACAAATGGGACCCTGGTGTCAATTTGCCGGGGCGCCTCTGTGTATAAAACAGACTTATAAATGTTCTTGATATCTATTTTTTTTTACCTAACTGATCCATATATAAATCTCCATCAATCTTACTTTACCTATTTTTTATATCAGTGTTTCTTAACCTTGTTGGAGGTACCGAATCCCCACCATTTGCATATGCAGATTCAACAAACCCCTCTTTAGTGAAAAATAAAATATGATTTTTTTTTCAAATTCAAGACATAGATAAGTTTTTTACTGGCTCTGCCGAACCCCTGAGATCGACCTACCAAACCCTAAGGGTTCGATCGAATCCACGTTAAGAACCACTGATTTAGAAAATAGCTGTCTCTCTAATAATAAAAACAGAATCTAGAGCTAAATCTAGATCTGATACCTTTTAGAAGTTCTAAGACTAAAAAAAAAAATCTAGGTCTCGATCTTAACCTTTTGATTTGAATCTGTCTGCTGTAGATATTTAGGCCCTAGATCTATAAAGTATGTCCAAGCAACTTTTAAGATTCTTTACTCAGAAATAATATTGCCACTCACAAATATAATAATAATAATAATAATAATAATAATAATAATAATAATAATAATAATAATAATAATAATAATAATAATAATAATAATAATAATAATAATAATAATAATAATAATAATAATAATAATAATAATAATAATAATAATAATAATAATAATAATAATAATAATAATAATAATAATTCAGTTTCTATAATTATTTAGGTTTTTCTTTCTAACTCCTCTCGTTGAACGTTTTGGGTTGTTTTTTTCAGTAACTCAC
Source organism: Elysia crispata (assembly GCA_033675545.1). Taxonomy (NCBI): domain Eukaryota; kingdom Metazoa; phylum Mollusca; class Gastropoda; family Plakobranchidae; genus Elysia; species Elysia crispata. Next base: position 1,041,381 of record JAWDGP010006450.1, read on the forward strand.
CTGGACATAAAACTTTGCTTAAATGTCTTCTCATAGTAGTTCATCGATATATTTAGCGGATCAAAAATTTTTTAATTTTGTATTTTTGGTGTAGCTTTTGCTCATTTAATTTAAGTGATAGTGATGATGATGATGCTGATGATTATGATCATAATGATCTTATTACGAAGCTAAAATGTTATAAACTAAATACAAGCATAACTACGATGGAGAACTTCAAAATTTGACGATGGCGATAATGATAAAGAGGAGGATATAAGGACGATTTCTAAAAAAAAAAGAGTGTAAAGCTCTACAGTCATAAAGACCTTCTGATAAAACCTGTTATTTTTTTTGCCTTTATCTGTCTCGCCGGGGTTGCCCGAGACTCTAATGATTATTATAATTATTATTAAGGACACATTCGCACCTGAAAACGAGATTAAAACACTTCCCTGGGGATCAGGTCAAGTCTAGCTGTGGGGAGGAGAGCTGACGTGGATGAGTGAACCTTGCCTTGTGCTCACTGAAGCGAGAAGAGAGAGTTCGCGATTGACTGGCTCTCAGGGGTCTATTTTGCTGATCACATTGTTTGATGGTGAATTTTTGCCGCCACAGAAAGATGGAGTGAGATCTTTTAAAGGATGTAAAGGTGGAAGTACTAGCCTAATGTGATCTGGTGCTTTACATTGATATGTTCGAAGATTTCAGATAAGATAATGATCGTCATATGAAGATGCCTTTTGGGACACATTGAAAAAAAACAAAAGAAGACATGATAACAAAATCGTTTTGTTGGTTCTGGTTTCAGAAAGAAAATGAGGGAGAGAGAAAAGTAAATGGCAACTCAAATGAAGAAGTCTTTCAAGATTAAATCCTTTGATAGTATAAAACAAAAAGAAACCTGATAATGCTTTGTTTTATGTACTGCTAAATGATTGCATGTTTGAAAGCTCCCTTGACGAAATATGACTCAATCATGGCTGCATATTAAAGAATCACACAAATAGGCAATTTTGATACAAAATCATTATCGCACAATGCAAAAAAAAAAGGTTACAAATGAATCGTTTTGTTTGTACCCATCATGCTTTCCAAATGTTAGAACAGGGGTAATGGAAATATATTGATTTTATTACTGAATTCGCAAAAGACTTCTCCCTCAAAATGAGACATAGAGCTATGGTATCAGAACACTTTAACACCATAAGATCCAATCTGTAGAATTGTGGGTTTATAAAGTGTTGAGCTAGTTGCATTTGTAGTAGTAGTAAAAGCAGCAGCAGCAGCTGTAGTAGTAGTAGTAGTAGTAGTAGTAGTAGTAGTAGTAGTAGTAGTAGTAGTAGTAGTAGTAGTAGTCGTAGTAGTCGTAGTAGTCGTAGTAGTCGTAGTAGTAGTAGTAGTAGTAGTAGTAGTAGTAGTAATAGTAGTAGTAGTAGGCCTAGTAGTAGCAGAAGTTTTAGTAGTAGTAGTAGTAGTAGTAGTAGTAGTAGTAGTAGTAGTAGTAGTAGTAGTAGTAGTAGTAGTAGTAGTAGTAGTAGTAGTAGTAGTAGTAGTAGTAGTAGTAGTAGTAGTAGTAGTAGTAGTAGTAGTAGTAGTAGTAGTAGCAGCAGCAGCAGCAAAAGCAGCAGCAGTAGTAATTATGAGAAGTACAGAATTAAAAAAAAATAAATAAACACTAGTTGCCGTGAATTTTTTTATTGATGATTATTTTCAACAAAAATAGTTCTAACCGCAGTAGTAGGCAAGAGCAACACCATAAACCATTCTACTACTACGTTATAGTGTTATACCTATCCTCAACATCGTTTCACTTTTTAAGTAAAATAAAATCTAAGGTTAGAAAATTCATTGCCCGAAAGGCTTGTCGCCTCTTCGTTTCATTGTCTTAAAGCAATTGCAAGTTTCAGGTGAAGCAATCAACAGAAGATGAAAAGACAGAACTCAAAGGAAGTGATGATTCTAGGAAAGACGCAATGTGGCATCCGCAAACAGATGAATTATTGACTAGCCCAGGTACTAGGACGCCATACCTTGAGACATTCCGCCTTCTCTGTACTGGGTACAGGCGAGAATAAGTTGTCCTCTGGGCTTTGGGAAGAATAGAGAAATCGTGACAGGTAGGGCGTCTAGAAGTGTCTGAAGATTTCCCTAGAGGCAAATACAGAGAGAAGATGGGACTTGATTACTTGTTCTTTCAGTGACACAAGGAAAGGAAAGGAAGTATGTTTAGAACGTAAAATTACTGATAGAGAGGTAGAGATAGAGAGAATAAGTTTTTATGAAAGAAAACGCGACAGAAAGACTGAGACAGAGAGACAGGGAGAGCGCGAGACAAAAACCAGAGACAGACAGACAAAGAAACGGAGGCAGAAACACAGAAATATAGAACAATTTATGCTTATAGAGTTAAATCTATTTAAACTTTTTTAAACATCAGTCTATTATTAGTATGATACAGCTGGTCTACAGAACATCGTGCATAGGCTTTATTGCATTTCAAACTATAGCCCCTGCGGAAGTGAAAAGAAGAGGGCTAAACTCACATACCAACTGTGGGGAGCTCAAACCGCGAGGGACACTTGCAGATATCAAGGCGGACGCATCTTTGTCTCAGCCTACGGCATCCTTGGTTCCTCCAGTAATTGTGAACCATTATAAAATTAGGCTCCAAATACAAAGTCTCAAACTGTAAAGTTTGCAGTTGATTTCTATCTCAATTGCACTGGCATTCAGCTCTCAAATATTTTGAAGGATGAAGAATATTATCCAAATGCTGTTCAGCGAATTGAAAATACATGCTAATGTAACAAATCTTAATCAAGACATTTTCATGTGGGAATGTCGCATTTATTAAACGAGGATGGACTGGCTAGCTTGGAATCGGTTACTGTTAACCAGTCTAGCTTCCGTGTAAGTTAATATTGCTATTCGCAAGAGCTTACCGCAAGATTCCATTTCCAATAACAACAACAACAACAACAACAACAACAACAACAACAACAACAATAATAATAATAATAATAATAATAATAATAATAATAATAATAATAATAATAATAATAATAATAATAATAATAATAATGATAATAATAATAATTATAAAAATAGGAAACGCAAATTGAAAAGAAGGTATGTAAGTAGGTAAACAGGATATCCTCCAGAGCACTGTACAGGGAGGCAGAATCAATGACATGCTGTGAAAGTGATGGGAAATAATAGAGTGACGGAAAAGAGTTGACAGGTGAACCTCTCGAAATGCTTTAAGTCAAGAATCCCATTATATTTTAAGATTCTCTTACGGCTCATTATAAGGCTTAGTAGGCATATACGAAGAAAAAATAAAAACCTAAAGGTAGACAGCCATATAAGAATTCATCTATTTTATCTATTTGTCTCCAGATAACAATGATCGTTAAAAACATAAATAGATTGGGATTTAAAATGTTCGCTATTTATTCTTATTTAGGTGAAATGAAAAGTTGTTATTTAAAAGAATAAAGACAAACCACAGACTAAGATTGAAGAGGGATTCTAATTCTTTTATAGAAATAAATAGAATGGTGAAACAAACACAAATAGACAAAGTTTTTCATAAGGGTTAGAGAAATCCAAAAGAGCTGTAAACATTAATTTAAGTTACCATTAAGATGATTTAAAGTCTTAGTTTTAGTTGTTTGGGTTTTTTTTTTTTTGCATAAAAAAAGTCTCAAATGTTTTCTATAGTTTTATTTTAAAGATTATGTAATAACTACGATTTTCAGAAACAGGAAAGCTAAATATAGGAAGAAGTTATCTTTAATATTCGAATTCTTAAGAATCTATTAAGTTTCCAAGATTAGTTTTTATTTCAAATTGGATTGTTTTACCCTCCTATTCGAACGTTTTAATATGATAACTAAAAAGATTAGGCATCAGTATGAAAAAGGAATGGATCCAGGTCAAGCACAATTTCAATCCAGTATAAAATCATCTTCAAGCTAATGTCGATGTAGATCTAATGTGAAATATGCTGTACTTTCTAAATCTAGTTTAAGATCCTTATAGACACTTATTAAAAGGCTCTGAATTCCTAGAAAAAGTGCCTTGTGAGAATTCAGAGCCTTCTAAAAAGGGTTTATACGGATCTTAAAATAGATTTTGGGTTTTCCAAATTAGGCAACTATTCATAATCTATTGGGTATAGGTGAGAGATTTTAAAACAAATCTAGTGGCATTCGATTGCTTCTCGTCTTAATCATCCATAAAATGTGTTTATAGGGTGTTGCACAAAATCTTACGTTTGTAAAAGAGCTAAAACTCTTCAACTCTTATGTTGAGATGCAAAGATAGTTAAAAAAAATAATATCAATATATATATATATATATATATATATATATATATATATATATATATATATATATAAAGTTAGATATGCTACTCTTGTGTAGCATCCAAGATTTCTTTTTGAAAACTTACGATTCTATTACAAAGTAAAACAGAAATGAAAAAAAAAATGCCATTTAGAAATCCTGCATTATTTTGTGATTTGTCTAAATTATAGATTTTGCAGTTGCCAGATCATCATATTATACGTGTATAAGATCTGTGTATAAACAGAAGGCGGAGCGACAGATACAGGTAAGAAGATGAGTATTGTCAATCAGCGGACGTATGCAGCTCGTAGTTGATTAAGATACGTTTTTCCCCAAGGAACTTTAACTTGTTATGTCCTTCGCGACTGGTCATTTCAGCCAAAGATACTCAGGAACCGATAAAGGAGATCATGTTCCAGGAAATTTGACTTTCTCTTCTTGGTATTGAGGTGTTAATTCCAATCTGTCAAAGTGTGTGTACACTAGTGAGATCTTTTACTAAATCTAGCTATTTTTCCCAAGGATTACATTCCAGAGAGATTTTCATATTTCTCTTGCAGCTACATAGAAACACTGAGGTCTTTTAATGCAATTTCCAATGTCGATGGTTAAGATTTTTTTTTTGACCAGGTAAATTATTTGACAAAATATAGTCCAAACTGCTCCAGTCTTTTTTTAATCCTCAAGAAGAATTGTACGTGAATCCATTTACGTTGATCCTTTTTGTTATCATCCATAAATTTGAGGACGTTGCAAAAATGATGCGCGTCATAATTGCTTTTCTTTCTTTATTATCATTAATCCTTGTAAATGAGTTTATTGGTTGCATTGTCCATGCACATTTTGTACGGTGTATGTTAGATTTTTACTTCCTCCCATTTTTTGTAAAAAGCGATTTCCTTCTCAAAGTATCTAATCCTCTCGTTTTGTGTGCTCTGAAAGCTGGTTGGTTCCATCCCTTTTCAAATTCTTTATCTGATGCTCTTCAAGGCACAAGATTTCCATCATTGTTAAAAAATACCAGGCTCTGCACATAAAGTGACAATGAAATCGGTTGCCATATTTTTACGACCCTAGAAAAGTGAATAACAGTTCCGATTAAAAATTAACAGGTTTCCCGCCTGCCGCCTGCCTCCAATAGATTTTTTCGGTTTTACCCTACTTTTCAAAATCTCATTGTTTTTCTCAGTCACAATGCTAAATCATGCGTCCCAACCCCATTCACCCCTTCACCCATGTTTTCCCGGCCCCATCGTTTCGTGAAGCTTTCATCGTATTCCAGCTAACATCAATCTTTCCCTGGCACTTTTAAACTTAATTGATTGCAGTTTTTGCTTGAATCTTTGTGTTATCACTCTCTTCTCCTCTTTCACAATTTTCTCGATCGCCACCTCCTCTCTCTCTCTTTCTTTCAGCTACTGCGGTTTCTCTTACTTCTCTCTCTCTCTCTCTCTCTCTCTCTCTCTCTCTCTCTCTCTCTCTCTCCATATCTCTCTATCCTCTTTCTCTCTCCCTCTCTGCATTTTTGTTCTTTTTTCTTCCTTACCGTTCTTTCTATTTTTAGATTATTTCTCTCCAAATTTCCCCTATTTAGATGCTCTCTCCTCTCTTTCACAATCTCTCACTTTCTCTTCTACCTGTCTCGTGCTCTTTCCTTTCCTCTCCTCCTCAGCCTCTCCAATCTATCTTCCTTTATTGATTCTTCCTGACCTCTTCTGTCTATTCCGAGTCTCCATTATTCCTGCCCTCCTCTGCCCAGATCGAGAGAGGGTAACCTGCCGAGCGGTGGAACGGTTCTCTAAATATTTGATAAACTCCACAGAAACTCATCTGATCTGCTTTCAGCTCGGCCAGGCGGCCAGCCGGGAAAAAAATGTGGCAATGCGGATACGAATGTAGGTGTGAGTGTTATCATGTGTGTGTGAGTGTGCGTCAACTAATAAATGCGGATTTAGTATAAAAATCACAGTATAGTTAGTTATCAAAATAATGTGTATAAAAAATTACACTGCGAATAGTCATGCTTCAATATTAAACAATGAATCTCATAGCTTCATGTTATGAAAGAAAAAAAGGGAGAAATAAAATGTAATCATAACAGTGAGCTTTGGGAAAACCATATTTGAATAAAGTGAATTCTTTAAGTACTTACGAGCCTGAAGTAGGCAGAAAAGACTGAAGGACTAATAAAGTGTGCTTTTAAATAACGTTATTAGCTTACTAAGTAGTCAGTTTTACGAGACAGATGTAATTTTTACGTTATGGTGATCATTCATTCCGCAAAAGAGTCATTTTCAAGCCACAACACAGTGGACAGTAAACCAAATTTTTCCGGTTTTGTGGCAAGGAGTTGATGAAAAGTTAAAATACCCTGCATTATACAAGCATCTTTTTCTTATAATAAATATATATATAATCTATAGACCCATTTTGGACAAAAATTTTATAGCACTCGGCTATTTCTAGGTTAAAAAATCGAAGAAAATTTGAACAATGCAAAGAGGCGGAGGTCTGATTTCTACGTAATCTAATCGAAGAAAGTAGTACTAAGTGGTTAGACTCTGCACAAAGACATAAATCGATATTGGGCCCAAATCCTCTTGTGAGTAGGTCGTAGATTGAGATTGAAAAGCAATAATAATAATAATAAATGAAACTCACTAGTTCAATTTCGAAAAGAAAAAAAAATCATCACGGGCAAGAATCTATTTTTAAATAGATGAAAAGAGAGCTTGTGTTATTAAAGATGGAGGTACGGTTCTTTGTTAGGAATTCCTACAGCCTCAGCCCTATGGTTTTTGACGACATCTTTCTACAATCATTACGTCTGAGTACTTGTCAATTATACCTGGTAATTTATTGATTGATAAGATAATCTTTCTCTATTCAGTTTTGTACAATTTATACAACTGTCGCAATGAAACTTCATATACAGTTCTTGAGATTTTCAGTGATTCAAATTAATCCAACAAGGGACCTACGTTATCATGATTAAGTGATTTCGCACAATATTTAAAAAACACGCACATTAAAAGAAAAAAACCACAAATAAAAAAACAAAAAAAAAACACTACTTCCAAATAATGCGATACGTGTCCTGTTGGTTTAATTTTCTAGATTCCTTGTTTAAATGATAATAGGATTTTTTTTTAAATATATACATAGATTAAAGATATAAGAGAGGGAAAAATGAGAATTGCTTTGAATCCCGTTGGAAGCCATCGGGGCAGAATCAGGCAGCGATCTTTATCTGGGCCCGGAGACTGGAGCCAGGCACCACAGCAGGCAACTGGGCTGTGACGCCCGTGAAGGCTGGGGGGACACACAACCTGGGCTCCTGAACTGCCGGTAGTCCCGCTGCCCGATTGTTGGACGCCGAGGAAAGTGGAGAGTTTTTTCCCCGAGAAACAATCAGCAACAGATACATAATTGATCACACCCAGGCTTCGGGTCGAGCCGTCAATGGCCTGTGTGCCGATCTGTGGCTTCGATGTGGAGGCTGGATGGCTGGATGGATCTTTCTAGGAGGGTGGGGTGAATGAAAATTACTGATTTCTCAACACGTCGGAACCTGAAGTTTATTTCACCTGATCAGTTTTGGGTTTTTTTTTTCCATCGGAGGGGATAAAAAGTAAAGATCCTCTTTTTTTTTACCGCAAAAAGCAAAGACCCGCTTGACAAATCATCCCAATCCGTTTTCGGTTTACACGGAAAAAAATACTAGAACGTATCAAAAAGATAAGTGAAAAAGGGAGATTGAAAAGATAAGGGTACTACAAAGGTAATACGGAAGATTGATTGATAAATTGATAGAAAGACAGTTGGGTACATTGATTGATTGTTGAATTGAATGACTGCCTCATTTATTGATCGATACATTAAAGACAGAAAAGAAAAAAAGTCAACAGAGTTATAGACAGAATGCAGATTTTCTTCAAAAGCTTCTATTATCGTATCTTTAAGCTTTTCTACAAACTTTAATAAATTTAAATAAAATTTAATATCCTTTCTAGCTTTTAAAGTTCTCCCTAGAAGCAGGATTTGACCATCAGGATATTAGACAAAGCCCTAAGAGTCAGAAGAGAAACTTATCTTCAGATATAACCAGAAAGAATCGTAGACTAGCGGATCATCTTGAGCTTTATCAAAGTTGTTGTAAAAGCAAAGTAAAAACAACGACGGTTTGCCAAAGTAACTTTGAAGATCGCTGGACCGTCCCAAGGAAACGTCCTAAGCAAGTATTATATTTTAAGGAATCATTGCTCCTACAGAAATATGTGATTCCCCGCTAATGGGGTTTTGGGTTGAGACAATGGCGCATCAGAAGAGACCTGGCGTTTTTTTTTACTGAGTTTCTGGATGATGAAGTAGGGGCCTCGTAACGAAAGCGGCCTGATGTTCTTGTTACTGAGTTTCTGGATGATGAATTAGAGGCCTCATAAAGGATGCGGCCTGATGTTCTTGTTACTGTTTCTGAATAATGAAGTAGAGGCATCATAAAGAAAGCGGCCTGATGTTCTTCTTAGTGAGATTCTACATGATGAAGTAGAGGCCACATAAAGGAAGCGGCCTGATGTTCTTGTTACTGAGTTTCTGGAGGATGAAGTAAAGGCCTCAGGTCAAGAGAAGCCTAGTGTAGGTCTTACTGAGGCTTTGGGTGGATGTTTCGATGTCTCCGGCTTTGCGGGGCTAAGATTAAGATTTTATTCCTGACCTTCTGGATAAAAGCTTTGAGCCATTACCCGTATAACGTTCTGATGGTCTTGTTCATGATATTATGGATGAAGGAATCGAGGGGCCTGGATGCGACCAGAATGCTCAAAAGGGCAATAAGAGGTGGTCCGTACCGGTTCAGCTGGTAATGAATGTTGAGCTCGTAAAATATATGAGCGCTCACTCTGGAGAATAAGATAAGGAAATTCAATGAATGATTATATTCTAAATACTTAGTGCACGACATATCTTTTATGATATACTAGTCTAAGGCTTCAAATGCCTCTTTGCTTTACAGGTGCAACATAGACTACTTCAGATCTTACGTTCCACAAAAGACAATTCCTCAGCGAAAATCTTAACAAGTCAGTTTGGTGCGCTTATCAAATTTTCTATCATAATAGCTACCATGTGCGCAAACATCTTTTGTCTATGAAAAATATCACAAAAGAACAGGGTAACCGTAAAATTCTGATACCATGTTAAGATTTCATCTACAGTGATTAAACCAATAGGTCTCTCTCAAAGTTTTATAGATTGGTCGATAGTCTATATTTATCATAAAGTTAAATAAATTGGAATGGCTCTCTTTATCACAATATAAAATTATGGGAAAAAAATACTGGTTAAGAAAAACAAATACTAATCGAGAGATAAGGATTTCATTCTGTTAAAATCCACAAAAAATTTAACTCTTGTCATCAATCAAGCTCATTCAATAATAGCTGATGCAATAAAGTTCATTTTTTTATCATGTCTAACTTCTTACGCTTACACAGTTGTAGAGAAAGCATATTTGTGGAGTCACAATAAAATGCAATGTAATGCGAAAAAGTGTACTGTCCATTTGAATTGAAACTTTTTCAACTTCAAGAAACACTTAAACATGTTCCAAAAAATTAATAAGACAGAAAGAGAAAGCTTTTTGTGGGGAAAAAAAAGAAAAAAGCTCCTAGCCGACATTCAAATTATTTCAGTAGGAATTGGACACTGCATTGGCAATGTAAGTAATTAGAGTAGCACTGATAAAAAGAATAAGTTGTGCTGGACACAATAACTAATTGTGGTCGTGGCCACCGTCATAATCGTAGCAATGGTTCTAGTGGTTGTAGTAGTAGTAGTAGTAGTAGTAGTAGTAGTAGTAGTAGTAGTAGTAGTAGTAGTAGTAGTAGTAGTAGTAGTAGTAGTAGTAGTAGTAATAGTAGAAGTTGTAGTAGTAGTAGTAGTAGTAGTAGTAGTAGTAGCAGCAGCAGCAGCAGCAGCGTAGTAGTAGAAGCAGCAGCAGCAGCAGAGCAGCAGCAGTAGTAGTAGTAGTAGTAGTAGTAGTAGTAGTAGTAGCAGCAGCAGCAGCAGTAGTAGTAGTAGTAGTAGTAGTAGTAGTAGTAGTAGTAGTAGTAGTAGTAGTAGTAGTAGTAGTAGTAGTAGTAGTAGTAGTAGTAGTAGTAGTAGTAGAATTAGTAGTAGTTGTAGTAGTTATAGTAGTAGAAGTTGTAGTAGCAGCAGCAAGCAGCAGCAGTAGTAGTAGTAGTAGTGGTAGTAGTAGTGGTGGTAGTAGTAGTAGTAGTAGTAGTAGTAGTAGTAGTAGTAGTAGTAGTAGTAATATTAGTAATAGTAGAAGTTGTTGTAGTATTAGTAGTAAAAGAACTAGTAGTAGTAGCAGCAGCAGCAGCAGCAGCAGCAGTAGTAGTAGTAGTAGTAGTAGTAGTAGTAGTAGTAGTAGTAGTAGTAGTAGTAGTTAGTTAGTTAGTTAGTTAGTTAGTTAGTTAGTTATTCTGCACGTTGTTTTAAAATCAGCAACAATAGGTAATTGCTGGAGCATTTCATGGTACGAATAATCTTTACGGTACAGGACATTTTAATCTGTTTATTTTTTAGTTTTACAAATGTCAACGACATTGACTTACTCAAAAGCAGCTATAGCTAAGCAGATGGGTATCGCAACCGATGCTAACAGTTCGAAGAGCAGGGTATCAAGGAAGGCAAAAATTGATGTTGTGAAGTTATTCTAGGCAGAGAGAAAAAGAAAAATTCCATTAATGCGACGTATGCAAGGTGCTTCACAGTTATCTCTACACCTTCATTTTGTATTTGTTTGTATAGATGAAAAAAAATGAAACTCCTTTAAAATAAATAACTGAAGGTCAGCAAACATATAGTAAGATGATAAATATTAGTTTTCAACGGATGTTTTAGACAAGCCTTGAATTCACTCAAAATGCTAAGACTAATACTTAAGAATTAAAGACGTATCTCTATATTCAATAACGAAAAGTCTATCAGTCACTCTTGTAATATGGCGTGAGAGAAGAAAGAACAAACATGACAAGTTGCAGGGTGGACAGGTACGAAAAAGTGGAACCTCGTCCTCATTCCAATTGTGGGAAGACTACACACTTTCAGCATATTTTATACAAACAAAACTAAGAGGAGGTTGAAATGCCTGTTCTAAATTATTAAATACAAAGAAATCTGTCGAAATACAATAGACATAACATCAATAATAAGACAACAGCAACAATAATATTTATACTACTACACATTAACCATTAACAACAACAGAAATAGCAACAGTAAAATCATTAACAGCTACAATTACAACAACCTATTAGTATAACAAATTAAGTCTATAAAACGATATTTTCAATTTTAAAAAATTAGCTCCCAGGTGTAAATAAACCTGCTCTAATGTCTTCAAACGTTCGAACCATACTGACAGGAAATGAGTCCCTCTCTACTTCTCACGCGACAGAGTCACCTCAAACTGCATCATTCATTTTAACCAAAAGAAATATGAAAACAATCATACAATATTCAGAGCCCTATTAAAAGACACGATTGGTCGGATTGGCTATTCATTTATGCTCCTCACCCCCTCTAGAGCCATGTCCAGTGCGTGCAAGAATATAAAGACAGACCCCACCATGTAGAAAGTCTTTTCGGGCCTGGTACGTAGCACACTCTTCATGGCCTCGAAAATAGCAAAAGAATAAGCTGTGAAAAAAAAAAAAAGCAAGAAAGTAAATTATGAAAATTCCAAAAGAATAAGGTGTAAAAATAGCGAAAAGAATAAGTTATGGAAATTGCGAAAGAGAAAGCAACGAAAATAAACGCAAGATACGCATTCAATGAAAAGTGATCGCCTCATTCATGTAGGGATATGTAAAATAAATGTTTCTAATGTTTACTAATTTTCTTGTCTTTTTAATTCGTTTTTCTGAGACAGCCTATTTTTATATGGTTTGTCTCATGGTCTCGTTGGGGTTATGGTTGCTAATGTGGATGACGGTATTACAATCGAAATTGCGACGAATAACTCTTTTAAAATTCTTCATATTTTTCACCCTGTTACTTTAATATTGCTTTAGTGTTTTAAGTTCTGACAAGTTTAATTAATGATAGCGGGGCGACCGTTATTTCTGAGAGGGGTTTGGGCTGAAAAAAAGAGCAAATCCGTTACCATTCCAACAGCGGCTTTGTGGACTCATGCACACTTGATATACCACCAAACTCATCTGCAAAAAAATGTCAACCCTAATCTAATGAGAAACGTGCAGTGCTTTTAAGATGTATTGATAAACTAATCTGCTCTATTACATGGTATTTCTTGCGACTCTTATATTCACCACTCGCTAGCACTCACTATCCTATTTGCTGGTTTGTTTTTTAACTCACACATAACTTTGATTACCTTTGCTTTTTAATCTTAAAAAATACAAAAATCCGTTTAGTCTAACTCAGAAAAATGTTGATGATTTTATTTTTATTCTCACAAATCACGACAAGAGGTTACCTATGAAGCGTGTAGGGGGCTGCGTGAAAAAATCCTGGAACATGATGCCAGGTTACTAGTTGATATATATCGATATATTTGCTTCTCTCATAAGCTTCTATTAGTTTCTTTTCTGGTCTAATGTTAAAAGCAAGATCCAGCGCTGGATAGGTCTGAAAACACAAAAGAAGCACGAATAATTATTATTAATGCATAAAAGTAGGCAGGTAGTACAAGAGGGAAACTGAATCATTATAAAGTTACTTGAAATTTACATCTAAAAAAAATTGTATAACATTAATAAGATCACAATTAAACAAGACTGAAAACCGGTAAGGTCTTCTTTTTGTTTTGGTTGTTTTATTCTTGTTCGGTCTTTGCTACATCAGAAGCAAATGATGTTTTTTTTTGCTTTTCTAACTTGTATTTTTTATAGCATGATTATTTTGTCTGGTAAAATTTGAGAATAAAAAGTGTGCTATATACATTAAACCAGCATTGGGAGAGGAAGAAGCACAAAAGTAAAAAAGAAACAAATGAGTTTTTCTCTGTCTGATCTTAAATTGAGCATTAATATTGGCATTATTATAATAATGGAAGAGAGGCCTGCAGGCTACGGCATTTCTCTTTATTACAGACTTACTTACATATATCTTTAAATATAAAGATTTAAGCGTAAACGCATCCACGCAGTTTTTATAAGTGTAATATGGGTGTAGCCAAGGTGAAAAACATTTGGGAAAAATTGAAAACATCTTAATTTATTTTCCAACTCTGCGTGGATAACTATTTAAACGCTCAATATAAAGCTATAAATTCAGGTTAAAAATGCCAAGATCTTCAGTGCCTTGCACAAATTCATTTTTTTTGTATGTATACTAATAGTATTATGAAAGTTTAAATGGATCTAAAAATAGTTTGAGATTTTTAGAAAATTAGCCAAAAGTAAGAAGAGAAGTGAGATGTATTTCGCCAGGCAGGTCTCAAAGCGGCGTTTGTTTCTTTCTAGAATAACAGAGATTATCAGTCTCCAGATGTATAACATGTTAAACAATAAAGCTTTACCATTTTTTTATGATTAACCAAGGCTACTCATCCTTTGCAAACAGGCTAAAAATACAATGAAAATATTGCATACAATATAAATGGTCTGGTTATTGCATTTCTTTGGGTTGGAAAGTTTGCTTCTACAGCCTTGTATGTTGCACTGTAATTTCCTTTTGTTTTAATGAAACATAAAGTGTTCAATATTCAACGTCAAATATTAATTGAAGGGAAGGATGCATACTGGCCTCTATTTTTCGGTCTTCGTTCCTGGAATTTTTTATAAGGTCACTGCATTGTTTTTCGGAAGAAACAATTTATTCTTTTTCACGATAACCTTCTTCATATGGTAATATCTAGTACCGGTAGCTGATAATTTGGAAAGATTATCCAAGTATTAATTGATTGATCGGATTCATAAACAGAAAGATTGTAGTTCATGATAAAATCTTCCATATTTAGCCTCGAGCAGTGAAAGTAATTTTGGTTCATATTTTAGGTGGAAATAACTTAAAAGGTTTAATTTTATTCATTCTGCAGAAGATTAGGAGCATTGTAGGCAAGGCTAAAAACAAAAAATATCAAGAGATGAGAACTATAGGATTATAACGCCATTTGTTTTTTAAATGACATAGGACTATGCAATTCACAACCTCAGAAATATCTCTTCGTCACAAAGTTAAGATTCACCAGAGAATTTATAAATCATGTTAAGAAAAAAAAATCAATAAAAATACGATCATAAGGCTAGTTTCCGTGATATATCATAAGAAAAAAGATATATAGATATAGATCTAGAGTGATCATGCAGAGAATAGTTTCGCAAAGACATAGATCTAGATACCTTTAACTTTCAAATGCTCAATTTAGATTTAATCAGAGGTTCCCTATAACCAACTCTGTAAGATAATAAAGTCAGGTTTTAATTTGAAATTTAGATCTATATCTATATCTGACTTATTCTTACTTAATTTTAAGCCTAATGTAATGTCACTGAGATCTATATCTAATCTATTTCTGAGGGCTGACCACAGCCTATGCTGCGGGACTAGCCGAAAGAAAATCAGTAAGGATTCGGAAGTTGGGCCTTATGTTTCGATACATGAAATAATGCTAATGCTAAACAGCACTGCCCTTGGAAAAATCCTAAAGATATTGCACCTCTTTTATCTTTTTCCTTTTTCCCACGTTTGTCACAATGATATCAATAGAAAAATAATTGGACGCTATTGTTTTTCCTTTTCAATATTATTCTATTCAGATTAAAAAAAAAACAAAACAAAACAAAAGAACAAAATAAATGACGCCTTCAGCCCACCTCTGTTTCATGTGGAACTATCTAACGTTAAGCCATGTAACAGGGTAAGATATAATGAATCCATTTATAGACATTACAACTTTACAGAATAATATGCTGGAAGCGTCGCTGTAACATGGCCGAGAAGTGCCATACAGAAGCACATTACTGTGGTTTGTTTGAAATCAATGTGTGTGAGGTTGAACACTCCACATTAGAGCTGTGCTCTCTTCCTCTGTATGGTGGTCCACATTGAATAAGCTTGGCCAAGAGTATCAGAATAATGAACCTTTAAAACTATGAAAGACAGTTCGGCCTGTCTATATTTGCTCAAGAAAGCTTTTCTTTTAAGACAAAGGGTTATTCCCGAAAGGAGGTAAATCTATATATTCTATCATATTAAGAATTCACTATAAAGCTATATATGCTCGCAAAAAGTATCTAGAGGTACATTGCATTGTAGGAGTTCATAAAACCTATCTTTTGTAGAGCTACATTATTATGAGGGTTATACAACACATCAGAATATACAAAACAAGGCTTGGCTTGGAAATAAAAGTTGTGGACTGGTTCAAGTAAAGCAACCAACTTGGTCATTCATCCATCTTACTAACGATTAATTTTTTTTCTTCTGGCTTCTTACTGCTTGAAACGCTTATAGATTCATAACATAACAAATGTATGGATTGATCAAACAAGGAACATCCTCGGCGAAACAAATTGAAGAAATTGACTCATTATTAACGGACAGCTTGTGCAAGGGGAATAACGCCATTTTAAGAGATTCGGGATGGAATACTGAATTGTCTCCCTTTGCAATGTGAGCGTTGAGCGTGGTCAAGAGATTGGTGATATTTTGTGGCCAATGTAATATCTAAAATAACTTATAACAGTGATATAATTTATGTTTATTAGCTATATTATAACTATGATCACAACAATGGTAATGATGCTTCATTAAAAAATTGTGAAGTCCTGATAATCATTTTAGTTCCGAAATAAATATTCGTCCTCCAAACCACGCTTTTTTCGGTATATCTTGTGAGGACCAAGATGAGATTACAATGACAGCATGAAAGTCATATTCATGTTGGGTTATATTACGTATTTCTTTCTTTTATCATATTAATCTGAAGACATCGGTTACTGTTGTTAAAAAATTGATCCATCTGTTTGGTTTAGTTATAATACTATAAGCGTTTTCTTACAGCTTTAATTCACTTAAAGCTTAAAGCATTTTGTAAAGCTTTCCCGTTGGGGTTACAATCAAAAGTTACCCTGGAGCTGCTTCTATTGTGCTCGAATAGATCTTACTTCGTAATCGAATTCTTATTTAATACGTGGAAAATGTGAGCAAATGGATTTAACGAGATTTCCTAATGATTCAGATTGCCTTAGATAAGTATTATAGGGAAAAATAAGAAAGCTATATATGAAGTTCACAAATATTGGAAAAAAAGAGAAAAAGGAGGTAAGTTTTGGTATGGAGGACAAAGATCAGAAATCACATAAGATTCCTTTTCTGTCACCAATCATCTTGCGCTTCAGCATGAAAATAACGGTGTTTGGAATGTGAATGGTCTTGAAACAAAATGTCAATATCCTAAATTTATAGATTTCCTCTCCCATCATCACATAAACTGCTTTGTCGAAACATTCTGTGAAGAAGACTTAGAAATCAACGAGTGCTACAGTATCTTCCATAAGGGAAGAAAAGTTTATAAACGCCTGCCAGGAGGAATTTCGGTAACTTTCAAATATATAAAGTCTGATTCCAGCTTTGTTTTTTGGATAAAAATAGACCAGACATTACTGAACCCAAATAATGACATCATACTTGGAACCTGTTATGTGCCCCGGAGAATAGCAAATACTCAACTCCAGAGGCTTTCCGAGAGATTCAACAAGAGATGATGGACAATTTTTATAACTATCGATGCATTACTTTAGTGGTGATTTTAATGCTAAAACTAAAGAGCTTGATGATCTACTAATACCAGATAGTGAACGAGACTGTCATGAAGATGTGTCTGTATGTATCTTGCTTCCCTCGACCTGCGTCTCCTCTTCCAAGATAGCAACATGGATGCGTTTAGAAAAAGTCAAAATAATTCAAAACCAAACAATTACGACTTTAAACTAATTGGAATATGTACCTCTTCAAATCTGCTGATATTAAATGGTAGATGTGGGGAAATCAAGAATATAGAGAAAGCCACTTGTCAAAATAAAACAGTTGTAGACTACGCTCTTCTAAGTCTTGATGCGCTTAGTATTTTTCAGCCGATGCCTGCATGTCAATGATTTCTCTATGCTATGATCTGATGTAGATAGCGCTCTAACCCTCTCCCTCATGTAAAAAAATGACAACAGATCGATTAATGTAACTGAACTCCCTCCAGAATCCGTAACAGATGCCAGCACCACGGCGAAATAGGAAAAGACCAAAACCATGGTCAAATGATAATGCAACCAAATCCGTTCAATGCCTCAATACGAAAAAATCTAAATTACATTGTCGATCTTGTAAACGAGTTCTCTTCTATTACCAGCAATAATGATAAAAATGATCGAATAGATACAATCATCAATGAGATAAATATTATTATTGTGGAAGCAGCCGCACAGTCGCATGGCCTAGTTAGGAATAACCGCTACCCTTGCCCTGCCCGACAAAAAAGTCCATCTAAAAATATGTCAAAGGAATGGTTTAATCCAGAAAGTAGGGAAAAAAAGAGAAACATATTACCGCATGAAACAACTTTACAGATACACAAGGGAACCCTAAGACTGTAATATTTCAAAACGCCAGTAAATCGTACAAACGATCTCTAAATGCAGCCATAAGTAACTGGAGACATTGCAACAAAGAAAATTTAATCTCCGATCAAATGACCCGAAGGAATTCCGGAGAATTATAAATAAGAAAAAAGAAAAAAATCAGAACAACCACTGATCTTGACAAACTCTATAATCACTTTAAAGACATATCTTACCCAGACAATAACGACCACACCAACAATTCATCTATATCCACTCCCCTGCCGGAGATAAATCCAGACTTCTCTAATGAATCCTTGAACGAACCCATAGAAGAAGTTTTGGAAGCCATTCTTAAACTTAAAAACGGAAAAGCAGGGGGTGACGATAACATTGTTGACGAATATATCAAGGCCTCCCCCAAAGTGTTTCTACCTCGGTATGTAGTACTATTCAACCATCATTTGTGAGACGCAATCTATCCTAGCGCATGGTCTCTTTCATTCTACCAATCTTCAAAAACAAGTGCGATCATTCTGACACGTCTAACTACAGACTAATCACGTTATCAAGCTGTCTGTCTAAGCTGTTTTCACTCATCTTAAATGCTCACCCAATAAAGTTTATTCTCAGGAAAAACGTATTAAAAATCAACCAGGGAACTTTTTTGCTAGGGTCATCTACCATAAGCCACATTTTCTCACTCCACTGTCTTTTTAACATAATTATTGCAGAACAAGAAACAAACTCTGTTCTGTGCATTTTTAGACTTAGCCAAAGCATACGATAAAGTCTGCAGAGGTGGTAGACTAGCCAAACTTATTAAACAAAACGTATCAGGCAAATTCTTAGATTTAGTAACGTCACTGTATAGAGAAACAAAGGCATATATCCGATGAATCTGAAACTTTTGTATGCAATATAGGCATACTGCAAGGATGCAATTTGTCATGTTTACTTTTTGCTTTATATCTCAATGAAAGCATGATGCGCAGCCAAACTTCTAAAGACGTTAGCATCAACGATCCACTTACAAATAATACTATGATCAAACTACTATCATGACTGTATGCTGATGATACAACCATATTCAGTGAAAATAGACACCTTTGCAGAATACTGCATGCGCAGGAAACTAACAATCAATGCAAGTAAGTCTAAAATGCTTATCTTTGGAAGAGAAAAAAGGCAATACACATTTCATCTGAATGGAGAAATATTAGAAAGGGTCAGAGTGTTCAAATACTTAGGCGTTATGTTCACAAAAAAAAATGGTCGCTACGTTACTTCCATGAAACATAACGTCACCCAAGCCCTCAAAGCAGCATACAGAATTGCAAAAAGGTCGAGAGAATTAAACCTCTCACCATCCTGTAAGGTTCACGTGATCAACTCCGTGGTCAAATCCATCCTCCTTTACGGATGCGAAATTTATTGTTTTTAAAATCTGGCAATAATAGAACAATGTGCGAGTTGTAAAGGTAAACAAAAGCACACCGAGCTGCATGTTCTATAGTGAGCTAGGGTTGTGGCCTATACAAATTGATATTTGGGAAAGAGCTCTAAAATTCTTTTTCAAAGTGAAATATTCCTAATCTCACGGCCTTGCATCCCTTATGCTACACAGCCTAACTGACACAACAAGATTCCTCATTATTTAACTCAAAATATCTGAACTCCATCCATCAAGCACTGAACTCACCGGGGCTCGGTTCCCTACATCAAACAGAAGTACATAATTATCTAACTTTAAGTCAAATTATCAGTGCAATAAAGCAAAGGCCAGTGTGACCAGTATATTCAAAGCCTTAACACAACATGAATCACAACATCAAAGTATCGTTTTTTCAGGTTAATTAATAACGATTTCCAGATACCCCCGTATCTCAAGCTCTTTTCTCTAAAGTCTAGAATCGTCATAACAAAGTTCAGATTAGGTAACCATAAACGTCCTATCGAGAGAGGCAGATGGAGCGATCTAGATTTTTCTGAAAGAATTATGTCCCTTCTGCGAAACCTTGGATTTGGGTGATGAATTCCATTATTTATTTGTAAGTAAGAAATTATCGAGTAAAAGAAGATTACCATTGAAAAAGAAATTTCACCACCATCCAAATATAATTAAGATGAATAATCTATTAAATTCCAAAAACCCAACTGAGCTAAGAAACTTAAATTAATTGAACTAATCAATAGCTTGTTCCCGCCCTGAGTGCCTTAGGTATTTTTGCGTACATTGCCATGTTACATTATTTAAAATTACTTAATTATTAATTTCTGCTGACGTTTTATGCCTATAAACTGCTAATAATATGTCTGCAAGTTATTTTTGTTAGTGGAGGTAATTTATTACATTTTGCCTTTCACCCATACTCTTGTATTTCATGATTGGGTTGTAATAAAGTTGCAATTGAAATTGAAATTGAAGAAATGGTCATAATCATGTTTTAGCTTGATTGTAGAGACAAAAAATCCCAGGGATATCGGAGCAATGTCGAGTGTTGAGTGCTGAGTGTGCTGTCCTCTTTAACCTATGGTAACTTATCGCAATGGTCGTGATGTTAACATTCATCACAATTAATGCAATAGTTTTTTATTTCCCATTTCTATCTATGACAATTATCAAGCCAGCACATCACATTGCCGAAATGCAGATAAATACTTATATATTGAAATATTACTTAAAATCATACTTTTCAGTAAATTACAATATTTTTTTACAAGTAAGAATTTTTTTTAACACTGGCCGTAATTTGTTGTTGTTGTTATTGCCACTGTTCTTGTTGTTCTTCTTCTTCTTGTTCTTCTTGTTGTTATTGTAGTAGTTATTGTAGTTGTTAGTGTTGTTGTTGTTTTTGTTGTTTTTGTTGTTGTTGTTGTTGTTGTTGTTGTTGTTGTTGTTGTTGTTGTTGTTGTTCTTCTTCTTCTTCTTCTTCTTCTTCTTCTTCTTCTTCTTCTTCTTCTTCTTCTTCTTCTTCTTCTTCTTCTTCTTCTTCTTCTTCTTCTTCTTCTCTTCTATTTTTATTTTTATTTCTATTATTGTTATTATTATTGTTATTATTATTATTATTATTATTATTATTATTATTATTATTATTATTATTATTATTATTATTATTATTATTATTATAATTATTATTATCTTTATTATTATTATTATTATTTACAGGAAGTGTCCAAACTAAGTAAACAAATGCCCGTACAGAAATATGTGATACCCGACTAAATAGCTTTTAGGTTAAGACAGAGGACCACTTCTTGTTACTGAATTTCTGGATGATGAAGTAGAGGCCTGATAAAGAGAGCGACCTGATGTTCTTCTTACTAAGTTTCTGGATGATGAAATAGAGGCCTCATAAAACGAGCGGCCTGATGTTCTTTTCTGTGGATGATAAAATAGAGGCCTCATAAAGGAAGCGGCATGATGTTCTTGATACTGAGTTTCTGGATAATGAAATAGAGGCCTCATAAAGAGAGTGGCCTGATGTTCTTTTTTGTGGATGATGAAATAGAGGCCTCATAAAGGGAGCGGCATGATGTTCTTGATACTGAGTTTCTGGATGATGAAATAGAGGCCTCATAAAGAGAGCGGCCTGATGTTCTTGTTACTGAGTTTCTGGATGATGAAGTAGATGCCTCATAAAACGAGCGGCCTGATGTTCTTTTTTGGGGATGATGAAATAGAGGCCTCATAAAGAGAGCGGCATGAAGTTCTTGCTACTGAGTTTCTGAATGATAAAGTAGAAACCTCATATCAAGAGCATCCTAATTTAGGTCTTACTGGAGCTCTGGATGGAGGTTCCGATGTCTGAGGATTTGCGGGGCCATGATTAAGATTTTATTCTCCAGCTTCTGGACGAGGGCTTTGAGCCGTTACTGGTATAACGTTCTGATGGTCTTGTCCATGACATGATGAATAAGGGAATCGAGGCGCTGTGATAAGACCAGAATGCTCAAAAGGGCAATAAGAGGTGGTCCGTACTCGTTCAGTAGGTAATGAATGTAGAGCACGTGAAATATATGAGCGAACACTCTGGAGAATGAAATAAAGAAATTCAATGAATGATTATATTTTAGATGCTCATTGATAATATACTCGTCTGAAACTTCAACTGCCTCTTTGTTTCTCAGATACAGCATACCTACTTCAGATCTTACGTTCCACAATTGATAGTTCCTCTGTAAAAATTCAAACAATTAAGTGGGGTACGCTAAATAAAAAATAGCTATCATGTGCGCAAACACCTTTTGTCCACGAAAAATATGACCGAAAATCATGTCAAAGTAAATTCTGATACCGCTTTTGAATTTTATCTACAGTGATTAAACCAATAGGTCTCTCTCAAAGTTTTATAGGTGTGTTGATAGTCTATATGGACCATAAAGTAGGATGGCTGTCTTTATCATGACCTAAAATTATAAGAAAAAAAAACTTGTTTAGAAAACCAATACTGATCGAGAAATAAGAATTTAAATCTGGCAAAGTCCACAAACAATTTAATTCTTGTCATCAATAAGACTCATTCTATGATGGCTGATGCAATAGTTCATTCATTTTATCATTTCTAACTTTTTGAGATTTCGAATATGAGATGGAAAGAATCTTTCTTGGAATCGAATACAGCGCATGATAATGCGTAAATAAAATTTGTACGATTCACTTGAGATGAAAGTTTTTCAATTTTAGGAAACAATTGAGCATTTTCTAAATATTAATAGGAAAGGAAAAGAAAGCTATTTTTCGTAAAATGAACAAAAATAACTCATTATCGTCGCGGCCTTCCTTGTCGATACAATCGTATTCATCATAGTCATGGTTCTAGTGGTTGTAGTAGTAGTAGTAGTAGTAGTAGTAGTAGTAGTAGTAGTAGTAGTAGTAGTAGTAGTAGTAGTAGTAGTAGTAGTAGTAGTAGTAGTAGTAGTAGTAGTAGTAGTAGTAGTAGTAGTAGTAGTAGTAGTAGTAGTAGTAGTAGTAGTAGTAGTAGTAGTAGTAGTAGTAGTAGTAGTAGTAGTAGTAGTAGTAGTAGTAGTAGTAGTAGTAGTAGTAGTAGTAGTAGTAGTAGTAGTAGTAGTAGTAGTAGTAGTAGTAGTAGTAGTAGCAGCAGCAGCAGAATTAGAAGTAGCAATTGGAGTAAATGTAGTGGTAGTACCAGGAGCAGCAGCAGCAGCAGCAGCAGTAGTAATAGTAGTAGTAGTAGTAGTAGTAGTAGTAGTAGTAGTAGTAGTAGTAGTAGTAGTAGTAGTAGTAGTAGTAGTAGTAGTAGTAGTAGTAGTAGTAGTAGTAGTAGTAGTAGTAGTAGTAGTAGTAGTAAGTAGTAGTAGTGGTAATAGTAAGATCAGCAGCTGTAGATATGGCATTTGCTGTTGCACTCTTGCTAAGAGTAATCTTTACGGCGCAGGACATTATCGACCTTTTTTTTTTAGTTTTTATAAATGTGAATACTTTGGACTTACTCATCAATAGCTAATGCTAAGCCGATGGGTATTGCAACCGATGCTAACAGCTCGAAGAGCAGGGTATCAAGGAAGGAAAAAAGGGAGGCTGTGAAGTTATCCTAGGTAGAGAGAAAGAGAAAAAAAATCTTTAAATACGACCTATGCAAGGTGATTCATCATCATCCCTACTCTTTCATTTTGTATTTATTCGTATAGAAGAAAAAAATTCAACTCCCTTCAAAATAAATATTTCAAGTTTAGTAAACACATTATAAAGGGTTAAAAATTAGTTTTCAATGAAATGTCTTAGATGAGCAAATGGTGGCTTGAGTTCACTAAAAATGCTAAGACTAATACTTAAAAATTAAAGAACAATCTCTAGATTCAAGAATGAAAAGTCTATCAGTCACGTTTGTACTATGGCGTGATGGAGGAAACTATATACATGACACTGGGCAAACTCCCTAGTTTTTCTCACCTATCATCATTCTATATTGGTGTTTTCTTGGAATCGAGAGATGCGAATTATAATTGGAACCTCGCCACATCCAAAATGTTGAATTGTTACAAACTATTAATATATTTCATGAAAAAGAAAATGAGGAGGTTTGGATGTCTGTTCTGAACTATAAAACACAAAGAAACCTGTCGAAATAGACATTACACAACATCAATGACAACAACAACAATTATATTTATACTGCCACATCACCATTAACAACAACAGATACAGCAACAGTAAAATCATTAACAAGTACATTTACAACAAGCCATTATTATCAAATTAATTCCTTAAAACAGTGTTTTTAATTTAAAAAAAAACCAGCTCTCATGAGTGAATGAAGCTGAGGTTACCAAATTGCTCTGATGTCTTCAAATGTTCGAACCGCACAGACAGAAAATGAATTCCTTCTTTTCACACGACATGGTCACCTCTTATTGCATCCCCTGTTTCAACCATATGAAATATAAAAACAACCATACAATATTAAGAGCCCTATCAAAAGACACGATTTGTCGGATTGGCTATTCTTTCATACTCCTCACCCCCTCTAGAGCCGTGTCCAGTGCGTGCAAGAATATGAAGAGGGACCCCACCATGTAGATCGTCTTTACAGGCCTGGTATACAGTATGCTCTTTATGGCTTCGTAAATAGCAAAAGAATAAGCTGTGAAAATAGCGGAAGAATAAGATGTGAAAATACCGAAAGAATAAGCTGTGAAAATAGCAAAAGAATATGCTGTGAAAATAGCGAAAGAATAAGCTGGGAAAATAGCAAAAGAACACGCTGTGAAAATAACGAAAGAATAAGCTATGAAAATAGCGAAAGCATAAGCAGTGAAAATAGGCACAAGATACGCACTCAATGAAAAGAGATCATTCATGAAGGAATGTTTAAAATAAGTGTTTCTATTATTTACCATTTTTTTATGTTTTCATTTAGTTTGCTTTTCTGTGACATTTGCTAATGTGGATAATGTTATTACAGAAAAATGATGATTTTATTTTTGCTCTCACAAACGACTACAAGGGATTACCTATGAAGCGTGTAGGGGGCTGCGTGAAAAAATCCTGGAACATGATGCCAGGTTACAAGTTGATATTTATCGATATATATATATATATATTTTTTTTTGAAGTATATTTTGCTTCTCTCATGAAGCTTCTATTAGTTTCTTTTCATTTATAATGTTCAAAGCAAGCTGCAGCGCTGGACAGATCTGAAAAAAAAAAACACCAAAAGAAGCACGAATAATTATCATTAATATGTAAAAGTAGACTGGTAGTACAAGAGGGGAACTGGATCATTTGTAAAGTTACTTGCAATTACATAAAAAGTTATAGAACATTAATAAGATTACGCCATTTACGGTAAACACGATTGAAAACATAGATTTAAGCCTAAACATGTCAACGCAGTTTTGATAAGTGTTATATGGGAGTAGCCAAGGCGCCAGGCATTTGGGAAAAGAGTAAAAAACATCCAATTTTTTTGTCAGTCGGTGTAAATATCCATTTAACCGCTCAATATAAAGCTATAAAATTATTCAGGTTTAAAAAATGTCAAGATTTACACAGCTTCTGGGGAATTCATATTTTATTTTTATTTATTTATTTTTTGTATACTAATAGGGTTTTGAGAGTTTCAATGTTGCTCTCTATCTTTTAAGAAAAACAGAGATTTCCAGTCTCCAAATTTATGATATGTTTCGATAAAGCTTTACAATTTTATATGATTTACTAGACTGTTGTTTCATTCTTTAGGTTGGGAAGTTTGCTTCTACGGCATCGCATGTTGCACTGTCATTTCAGTTGGTTTTAAGAAATAGTAGCAATGAATTAAAAGAAAAGGCATTATATCACTTCTTTGCCTCAATGGTACTCAAAATGTCAATATTCAACGTCATATATTAATAGCACCACATGTTTTTTTTTTAATAAATAGGAAGGAAATCATATTGGCACTATTTTTCGAACAAATTAGAGTTATCTTTCCTGGAAATTTTAATAAGGTGACTGCATTTCGCAAGAATCCTGCAGAAGAATAGGAGCATTGGTGGCAGGGATTAAAAAAAAATACTTAAAAGATCAAGAGATGAGAATAAAATAGTTTTAAGTCCATTTATTTTCTGCATGACCCATATCTAGAGCTTAACAATTCATAACCTCAGATATATCTTTTCTTCGCAAATCTAAGATTCACCAGAGAAAACTTTACTCATCCAAAGAAATAATCAATAAAAATATGACTGTAAGGCTAATTTCCGTGACATATCAGACGGAAAAAGATATATAGATACAGATTTAGAGCGATTAATGCAGTTTCGCAAATATATAAATACCTTTTAAATTTCAAACGCTCAGTTTGCATTTAATCAAAGGTTCTTTATGACCAACTTTGTGAGATAACAAAGTCAGATATTAACTTGGAATTAAGATCTATTCTGACTTACTCTTACAACGATTAGAATTTTTAGCCTAATGTCATGTAACTAAAACTTACATCTAACCTAAATCTATTTCTAAGGGCAGGCTACAGACTATTCTGTGGGACTAGCCGAAAGGAAATCCGTAAGGATTCAGAAGATAATGTTTCGATGCATGAATTAATAATGATGATGCTAAACAGCACGGCTCTTGGAAAAATCCAAAAGATAATGCACCTTTTTTTTTCCTTTTCCCCACAACGTTTGTCACAATTATACCAATGAGTTGTTGATTTTTTTTTTTCAATATTACTGAATTCAGATTAATAAAAAAATAAAGAAACAAAACACATTTGTACAGAGTATGGTGGATGCATCGCTGTAACATGGCTGAGAAGGCTTACCCTATGTGCCAAACAGGAACAGAGTGTCGTTTGTTTGAAAGCAATGTGCGTCAGGTTGACCTATGCTCTCTTTCTCCGCATGGAGGTTATGTTGAATATGCCTGGCCAGAGTATGAGAATAACGAACCTTTAAAACTATGACAAAAAAGTTCTGCCCGTCTACATTTGTTCAACAAAGCATTTGAATATCGCAACCAGCGTAATTAGTCATTGACACTGCCGGTTTATTATTGTTTTCTCCTTCTGGCATCTTACCGCTTCACACACTTATTAATTTGTAACATAACAAATATATGCATTAATCAAACAAGCAATATTCTCGGCGAAAGAACTGCAAGAAAATAAGAGCCATGCAAAGCTGATGGCCAATGCAAGGGGAGTAACGCGATTTTAAGGGATTCGCGATGGAATACTGAATTATCTATCTTTACCACGTGACT
Organism: Elysia crispata; assembly: GCA_033675545.1. Taxonomy (NCBI): domain Eukaryota; kingdom Metazoa; phylum Mollusca; class Gastropoda; family Plakobranchidae; genus Elysia; species Elysia crispata. The sequence continues at coordinate 1,068,507 of JAWDGP010006450.1, forward strand.
AAACATTGAGCTCAGCTAAGAGAGATTGGTGACATTTTTTGGCCATTATAATAGTAAAACTTATTACAATTTCGTGTTTATGATATAAATTATTATTATAGGTAGTGAAAATTTACTGAAAAATCTGAAGTCCTGATGATCAATTTAAGTCTAAAATAAATAGAATTTTCCTACAAACCATGCTTTTTTCGATATATCTTGTGAGAATCAAGGTCAGATTACAATGAGAGCATGATAGTCACATTTATGTTGAATAAAATTATTTTTATTCTCATATTTATCTGAAGATATGGTTTACTGTTCAAGGCAAGCTTTGTCACTTCGTTGTCTTTATTTCTTACAGCGTTATGTTCTGTGAACATTTTTTTTAATTGTTCCATCTTTTCATTTTATTTAAAGCTTTATCTTAAACTTTTCATTCTGTCAAAGCTTAAATCATTTTGCGAAGCTTTCCCAACTTAATCAAAATTAAAAGTCACTCTGGAGCTCCTTCTGGAAACAAAGTGCTCGTATAGATTTTACTTTGTAATGGAATTGTTATTTCATATCTGGACGATGTGAGCAAATGGATGTAACGAGGTTTCCTAATGATTCAGATTGCCTTAGATAAGTATTATACGAAAAAAAAAAGATAGCTATATAATTATGAAGTTCGCAAATATTTGAAAAAAATAGGAAAAGGAGGTAAGTTTTTGCATGCAGAACAATGATCAGAAATCATATAAGATTCCTTTTCTGTCACCAGTCATCTTGCGCTACAGTATGAAAATAGCGGTGCTTGGAGATTACAAACAATCAAGTTCTCTCTTCCACTACAAGAGACCTAAGGCTTTTCCTGCACATCAAACAATCCCTTGTAGGACAGGGCGGAATTGAAAAGCTGAGGAAATGGTCAGTATCATGTTTTAGCTTGACAGTAGAGACCAAAAATCCCCGGGATATCGGAGAAATGTCGAGTGTTGAGTGCTGAGTGTGCTGTCTTCTTTAACCTGTGGTAACTTATCGCAATGGTCGTGATGTTAGCATTCATCACAATTAACGCAATAGTTTTTTTTCCAGTTTCTTATCCATGACGATTATCAAGCCAGCACTTCAGAAGGCCGAATTGCAGATAAATACTTTTATTTTGAAATGTTACTTAAAATCAGCCTTTTCATTTAATTACAATTTTTTTTACAAGAGACAATTTTTTTCAACACTGACCATACTTTGTTGTCGTTGTTGTTGTTGTTGTTGTGCTATTGCTACTGTTGTTTTTGTTGTTGTTGTTGTTGTTGTTCCTCCTCCTCCTCCTCCTCTTCTTCTTCTTCTTCTTCTTCTTCTTCTTCTTCTTCTTCTTCTTCTTCTTCTTCTTCTTCTTCTTCTTCTTCTTCTTCTTCTTCTTCTTCTTCTTCTTCTTCTTCTTCTTCTTCTTCTTCTTCTTCTTCTTCTTCTTCTTCTTCTTCTTCTTCTTCTTCTTCTTCTTCTTCTTCTTCTTCTTCTTCTTCTTCTTCTTCTTCTTCTTCTTCTTCTTCTTCTTCTTCTTCTTCTTCTTCTTCTTCTTCTTCTTCTCTTCTTCTTACTTATTTTTTTTTTATTATTATGATTATTATTATTATTATTATTATTATTATTATTATTATTATTATTATTATTATTATTATTATTATTATTATTATTATCATTATTATTATTTATATTGAAATATTACTTAAATCATACTTTTCAGTAAACTGCAATATTTTTGTTGCTATTGCTACTGTTCTTGTTGTTCTTCTTCTTATTCTTGTTGTTGTTATTGTAGTAGTTATTGTAGTTGTTAATGATGTTGTTGTTGTTTTTGTTGTTATTGTTGTTGTTGTTGTTGTTGTTGTTGTTGTTCTTCTTCTTCTTCTTCTTCTTCTTCTTCTTCTTCTTCTTCTTCTTCTTCTTCTTCTTCTTCTTCTTCTTCTTCTTCTTCTTCTTCTTCTTCTTCTTCTTCTTCTTCTTCTTCTTCTTCTTCTTCTTCTTCTTCTTCTTCTTCTTCTTCTTCTTCTTCTTCTTCTTCTTCTTCTTCTTCTTCTTCTTCTTCTTCTATTTTTTTTTCTGTTATTATTATTACTATAATTGTTATTTGTATTATTATTGTTATTATTATTATTATTATTATTATTATTATTATTATTATTATTATTATTATTATTATTATTATTATTATTATTATTATTATTATTATTATTATCATTTTTTTTTTTTGCTCAGAGCATTAGTTAGGCATAAGCTTTTTGCAATCATTGGCCATGTGGATTTTATTTTACTAATTCTTTCAAACAGATATATTCATTATTTCGTGATGTTGCAAAAAAGAAAAAAAAAAAATAGAAATCATGCCTAAAAGAAAAAGATCTATGCTTGCAACCTTTTTAAACGTGATTTTAAGAAGATATTTTTGCGATTATTCATTTACATTCATTCTTCTTTTGGGTTGTTTTCTGGGCTGTTTCTCTTTTACTTGTGTCTTCGAACCTTGGGATAGGTCGATATTCTAAACACAGATTATAGAGTGTGTTGTTATATCATTATACTATGGCCCTAAGCGCCTTTCCATTCATTTCCAAATTTTTTAAGCTTTTGCTATTCTATTGAAAATGTTTTTTTTTTTCCTTTAAACCGAAATCATGCTTACTAGAAAAAGATCTGTGCTTATTACCTTTTGAACAATTAATAACTTTCTATATAATTATATGTATGAAGAAGATTATTTTGTATGTACTTAATTTTATTGTGTGGCCTTTGCAACCTTTTACTGTTTTTTTTCCTTCTCGTCATCGCCTTTTCCCCCTCTTTTTGTTATCATAATTCTTGAGCTAGAAAGAAGAAAGGAAATTAAAAAAAAAGATATAATGATATTCACTTCTACAATTACAAATGTTCTAACATCATATAACTATGACATAAACTACGAATAGGTTTACCAAGGTGTTCATGTGTGTTTGGCATATATGCTTGATTGATAATTACCAATGTAGTTTATTAGTTCAAAAGGTTCAATTTTCTAAGGTGGCTTTCTGAGTAGAAGAGGCCTTTCAAAAATGTCTGTTTTCCGTAGTTAAATTTGGAAATGCATAGTTTACCTATAAGAATTGCTAAATTTATGGTTTTGGATTCTTTTGAGGATAACTTTCCTTGTTCTACTCCCAAAAGGATCATAGAAGTTGTAAGTGTCAGTCTACTTCTAAGCCATATTGCTATCAGATTCTCTACTTCTGTCCATAGTGGTCTTACTGCGGGGCATTCAGCAAAGAAGTGCTCTGTGTAATCTTCCTGACCGCATCGAGTGCAGTTTCTATTAGGCGCTCTACCCATTTTATCGAACAGTATGTTAGTGGGGTAAATATTGCTCATTATTTTTCATTGCAATGTCTGCAGTCGAGTTTTTTTTTAGGAGTTTTGTATGGGATCGACCACATGTCTTTCGGAACTTGATAGTTAAATTTGTTGTTCCAAAATGCGGTAGCATTCGATGGCTCAAATTCTGCTATAAGTTGTAACATACCTTTTCTCTTTAATTTTCCAATTTCTTTACCTCTGAATAGATATTTTATTTCAGTAGGGTTATATGCTTGAGGTTTATTCTGTGTAATAACGAGTTTAAGAAGGTAATAGTTTAAATGTCGTGCTGGATACATCCCAGTCTTTCTTGTTTATTCCTCCAGATTTATAAAGTCATTTCCGTTATATAAATCATTTACAAAAATTATATTATTTTTAATGCAAATTTCACTGATAAGAGATTCATTGTGGTATGTTAGATAATTGTTATTGAAAATTGGTTGCTTCATAAAATCTTGCGGCTCTCTGTGTTTATTAAAAGTTGCCCACGTTTCTAATACCCGTTTCCAAAATTGGTTTTTATCTTTATTAATATCTTTGATGGTTCTGCTTGAGCTAAGAAAAACCGCCTCACCCGCGACTGGTCTCAATGTCTGAAAGGCTATTTTTTTCCAATCTTCTTCTGCCCATTGTAAGAAGGCTACAGATTGTATCTGAGAAATGTCAAACATGTTAAGCCCTCCGTTTTTTTGTATCACTGCAAAGCACTTTTCTTTTAATTCTCGTATTCGAGAATTTCTTTTTCCAGAGAAAACGAAATAAAATTCTGTTTGTTTGTATAAGGACTTTTTCTGGTAGGCCAATGCTACTGATGATGTAGTTTATTTTGCTTAAGATGAGTGTTTTCCTTTAATAGAAAAATCTCTTTTTGTCCATAAACACAGCGTTTTTTCTATTGTTTTCCAGTCTTCCTTTCCAGTTATCTTCAATTTCTCCTGCAGAGTATAGACTGCTAAAATGTATTCCTAGTATTTTAATCTTGTTTGCACATCTTATTTTACCAATTTTTTTCTGGTTGGGCTAAAGTATTTGATAGAATTATTGCGTTGGACTTAATATTTTCAATTAATTGTAATCCGGAAAATAAGCTAAACTTTTTTATTGGGGCCAATACCTCTCTGAAGTCAGTTTCATTACTTAAAAAAAGTGTGGTGTCATCTGCATACTGAAGTATCTTTATACTAGGCGCTAAATTCGCTATCTTAACTCCGCTAATGTTATTGTCCTAGCGAATGCTTATTGCGAGCATTTCCACGGCCATGATGAAAAGCATTGGGGAAATAGGACATCCATGGCGAACTCCTCTTTCTAGATAAAAATATTCAGAATATATTCCAGCATTTTTAACATTAGCTTGGCAATCAGTCACTAAAATTTTAATCCAGGATTTCAAGTTTTTACCAAATCCAAACTTTTCAAGTGCTTCTAGTATGAGTAGATTGATAATTTGTCAAAAGCTTTTGCATAATCTAAGCTCAGGACAATACTTTGTGTTTCCTTATTGCTTTCATGAATTATTATATCATCAATTTTTCTGATAGTTGTTGATATATTTCTTCCTTTTACAAAACCCCTTTGATTATTATGTATGATGTGTGGTAGAATTTTCTTTATTATAAGTGCAAGCGCTTTTGATATTGTTTTATTATCCGCATTGGTGAGACTAATGGGGCGCCAGTTAGTTAAATTTTCTTTTGGTAGTTCCTTGCCTTTATGGATAAGCCCTATTGTTCCTTGAATTTGAGAGGGACATAATTTTTTTTCCTGCTGGCTGTAATGTAGAGAATCCATAAAAAAAATCCTTTATGTCATGCCAAAAGAATTTGTACAGGTCTGCGGGCAAGCCGTCGGGACGTGGTGCAGATCCATTTTTCATGCTCTTCAATGATATTTCATGTTCTGTTATGTCTGCCTCAGTAAGATGTCTGAAAATAAGTTGGCTTTTCTTATATCATCTCTACTGATTTATCTTCTCTGTATTATTCTTCATAGTAACTTTTAATTTCTTTAATGATCTCAGAACCATCGGTCACTCTTTCTCCATCTCTTTTGACTAAACGGTTGATAGTGTTATTCTCGGCCCTACTCTTTTCTAGGTTTAGAAAAAAAAAATTGGTGTTTTTCCCCTTCTTCGATCCATTTTATTCCAGCTCGTATTTGTGCTCCTTTAGTTTTTTCCATTTCCATCAATTCTAATTTCTCTTTAGCTTTAATTTTTCTTCTTGAATAGTTCTGGCTTTTGGATCTATCACAAATTCTTTTTCAATTGTTTCAAGGGTACTTCGCAAGGCGTGGGAGTCATTATATTTTTTTAATTGCGCAGTTTTGCTGAACTGTTGGCTTATGCTTTTTATTTCGGCTTTTATTAACTCCCATGTCATGTGGGAATTTAGATTTATGTAAGTAGGATCATTTTTAGTGGATTCATGAAAACGTTTTATTTCCAAAATATGGTTTTCATCTTTTACAAAGTTGGTGTTTAGTTTATAATGGGATCTTCCCCTCTTTGCATAGATAACATGCATGTAACCGATGATCTGAGAAACAATGTTTTCTTTTCAGGTCGTGTTTATAACTTTACTTTCTAAGACTGGGTCGAGTAAGATGTAGTCCAGACGTCGAGCTATGTTCCTCCTACTCCAAGTGAAATTTTTCTCTGTTGGATGGTGTTCTCTCCAACAATCTACAACGCTCTGACAATTCATCCAATTCTTAAACATCTCAACCATATTCTGATTATGTTTGTTTCCGGATATAATATCTAGGGTATTGTCAGCAACAAAGTTGAAATCCCCAAGATAGACTATTTCGCTATACGTATTCATGTTTTTATAAACGGCATTTGAAAGTTCAGTTAGGAAATTTATTTTTCCCTTATCATCACATGGTGCATAAGCGTTAATTACCATTATGCTTCTATCTTCTACTTTAATCTCTGATATAATATATCTCTCCTTGCTTTCAATATGTTCAATGTTTTTCTTTATTTGTTTTTCAAATATGGTTACCAAACCTTTGCTTCGCCTAGTACCTGCTGATAGATGAACCGTTCCTGGCCATTCTTTTTTGTAGTATATTTAAATCCTCATTCGTTAGGAAGGTCCCTTAAAGAGCGGCGAATGATATTTTGTCTTCTCTTATTAACCTAAACAATGTTTTTCTTTTCTTAACGTTCCTTAATCCCTGAACATTCAGGGTCATAAATTTCAAGTCTTTTGCCATTTGTAAAATTGTTTTGATTTGTTTATGAGTTGTATATATTTTTTTTGTTTGCTTTGTCATCAGAAAACCCTCAATAGGGGGCACACACGTTTTTATTTGTTTTGTCCTCTAGCCTTCCGAGAAGAGGGTTCCTTCCCGTAAGATGGGGTGTCTGGGTGTGCCCTCCTACAACTTAAGGATCTCGCTCTTTGTAAATAATTTCGAATATCTGTTTCTTTGCTTCTTTCATTCTTCCTTCCTCTTTCCTCTTCAGACTCAACTTGACTTAATGTCAATCTGGAGTCAATTTCTCCGCTTTGAGGTTCACCTCCTTCTCCATTTTTTCTTTCCTTTTCCTTGCTATTATTGCTTTTTGCTTGTGTATCTTCCTTATCCGAGGAGCAGCTGGCATCGGATTCTCCCTGAGAATGGCTGTCTCTATTATAGATATTTCCATTAAGGTTGTTTTTTTTTCTTTTGCTTGATTTGTTCATTTTCTTTTGCTTTCTTGATGACATATCTTCATGTTCACGTTTTCCTTGTACAGGTAATTCTTCTTTTTCATTCTTTTGTAACTTTTGTAACGTTAGTCGCGTTCCGGGGATCAGAATACCATCTGGTCCTTTGACCATAAACGGATTCTGGCTCGCAACAGTGACCGTTAGCCAGGCCTTGTCCTGGGAGATCTCCGCTTAAAATGAAAGCTGGTGGAACGGTCGTCATTATTAGGTAGTCTAGAATCTAAATGATTTTGAGGCTGACTTAGATGTTAGTGTAACTCAATGAAGTTATGAACTGTGTGACCCTACTGAGTAATCTCGAAGCAGATCACCGTGTTTTTTCTCCAGTGTAAAGAGAGAGGTGCGACAAGTTAGTGACAACGACCCAATAGCTTCGTTTTATCCCTCAAAGAAAAAAAAAATCACAGTGTAGACCTAAGAGACTGAAACTACGGGACAGGTTTAAAAAGAACGTAAAAACTAGCTCAAGGTCAGAGATAGGCCAAATCGACAAAGATAGATAAAGAAAGGTCGATAGATAAGTAAGAATCTAATTTTGAAAACAAACAACAAACCAAACCGGCAGGTCGATTTAGATCTTAAGGCGATGCAATGAACGTTGATTTTGGGGAAGGAGGCCCTTCTTATTTAAAGGCGGAATGCCAATGGCAGAAAAGACAACCTTTGACACTCGGTGTCTTCTTGATCAGAGTGAAAGCTAAAGGAGGACAAATCAATAACTGATAATAAGATAAGTCTGTGGATTTAAAACCCATAGATTATCTACATCAGAATAACTTATATAATAATCACAAAAAAATCCACCAAAAACAAACCGAAATTTGAAACTAGACCACCAAAAAAAATCACCACAAAGAAAACATGACCGGCACCGTCGAGTCACTGGAAGCAAGTGTGAGGAGGACACTATATTATTATGATTATTATTGTTATTATTATTATTATTATTATTATTATTATTATTATTATTATTATTATTATTATTATTATTATTATTATTATTATTATTATTATTATTATTATTATTATTATTATTATTATTATTATTATTATTATTATTATTATTATTATTATTATTATTATTTCAAGGAAGTGTCCAAAGCAAGTATCATATTTCAAGGAACCAATGGCCCTACAGAAATATGTGATTCCCAACTAATTAAGTTTTAGGTTAAGACAGAGCAGACCTGGCGTTCTTGTTACTCAGTTTCTGGTTGATGAAGTAGAGGCCACATTAAGAGAGCGGCCTGATGTTCTTGTTATAAGTTTCTGGATGATGAAGTAGAGGCCTCATAGAAGGAGCGACCTGATGTTCTTTTTTGTGGAGTAGTTCTCTTAAAGGGAGCAGCCTGATGTTCTTGTTACTGCGTTTCTGTATGATAAAGTAGAGGCGTCAATCAAGACCAGCCTGGATGGAGGTTTCGATGTCTGACGCTTTGCGCGGACAAGATTAAGATTTATTTCTGAGCTTCTGGATAAGGGCTTTGAGCCGTTACTCGTATAACGTTCTGATGGTCTTGTTCATGATATTATGAATGAAGTAATCGAGGGGCTGTGATGCGATCAGAATGCTCAAAAGGGCAATAAGAGGTGGTCCGTACCGGCTCAGTTGGTTATGAATGTTCAGCTCGTGAAATATTTGAACGCTCACTCTGGAGAATAAAACAAGAAAATTCAATGAATGATTATATTCTAAATGCTCAGTGCACGATATATCTTTGATAATATACTGGTTCAAGGCTTCAACACCTGTTTTTATTTTTTTGTTTTTTTTTTGTTGTTACTCATTTACAGCATATCTAACTTCAGGTCTCAGGTTCCATAAAACTAACTTCTTGCCCTTGCAGATGACCTTTCGTGGTTTCCAAGATAATGCAATATAATGGCGTAAAGAAAAATTGTACTATCCACTTGAAATGGAAGTTTTTCACTTCAGAATTCTTAAACATTTTTCTAAGAATTAATAAGAAAGAAAGAGAAAGCTTTTTTAAGTGAAAAAAAAAGAAAAGAAAAAAGCTCAGAGACGACATTAAAACTATTTAAGTAAGTTTCGGACAATGCAGCAAGAACAGTAGCGATGTAAGTATTTAGAGTAGCACTGCTAAAAAGAATAAGTTGTTCTGGATGTAATATCTTATTCTGGTCATGTCCGTCCTTGTTACCATCGTCTTCATCGTAGCAATGGTTCTAGTGGTTGAAGCAGAAGTAGTGATAGTAGCAGCAGCAGCAGCAGCAGCAGTAGTAGTAGTAGTAGTAGTAGTAGTAGTAGTAGTAGTAGTAGTAGTAGTAGTAGTAGTAGTAATAGTAGTAGTAATAGTAGTAGTAGTAGTAGTAGTAGTAGTAGTAGTAGTAGTAGTAGTAGTAGTAGTAGTAGTAGTAGTAGTAGTAGTAGTAGTAGTAGTAGTAGTAGTAGTAGTAGTAGTAGTAGTAGTAGTAGTAGTAGTAGTAGTAGTAGTAGTAGTAGTAGTAGTAGTAGTAGTAGTAGTAGTAGTAGTAGTAGTAGTAGTAGTAGTAGTAGTAGTAGTAGTAGTTAGTAGTAGTAGTAGTAGTAGTAGTAGTAGTAGTAGTAGTAGTAGTAGTAGTAGTAGTAGTAGTAGTAGTAGTAGTAGTAGTAGTAGTAGTAGTAGTAATAGTAATGCTAGTTTTTCTTCATGTTGTTTTAAGATCACCAGCAGTTGATATGCTATTTGCTATAGCATTTGTGCTACGACTTATCTCTACGCAACAGGACGTGTTAATTTTTTTTTTATATTCACAACAATATTGACTTACTCAAAAGTAACTACAGCTATGACGATGGGTATCGCAACCGATGCTAACAGCTCGAAGAGTAGGGTATCAAGGAAGGAAAAAAGGGAGGCTGTGAAGTTATCCTAGGTAGAGAGAAAGAGAAAAAAAATCCTTAAATACGACCTATGCAAGGTGATTCACCATCATCCCTACACTTTCATTTTGTATTTGTTCGTATAGAAGAAAAAAAAAATTAAACTCCCTTCAAAATAAATATTTCAAGTTTAGCAAACACATAATAAAAGGATAAAAATTAGTTTTCAATGAAATGTCTTAGACGAGCAAATGGTGGCTTGAGTTCACTAAAAATGCTAAGACTAATAATCAAGAATTAAAGACCAATCTCTAGATTCCAGAACGAAAAGTCTATCAGTCACTTTTATTTATGGTGTTTTGGAGAAAAGTACATACATGACACTGGGCAAACTCACTAGTTTTTCTCACCTACCATCATTCAATGTGGGTGTTTTTTGGAATCGAGAGATGCGAATTATAATTGGAACCTCGCCACAACCAAAATGTTAAATTGTTACAAACTATCGATATATTTCATGAAATACAAATTAGGACGAGGTTCAGATGCCTATTCTGAACTATAAAACAAAGAAACCTTTCGAAATAGAACAGACACAGTCAATATCAATGACAGCAACAAAGACAACAACAACAACATTAATATAATAATATTAACACTAACACACCACCATTAACAACAACAGCAACAGCAACAGTAAAATTATTAACAACTATATTTATAACAAGCTATTATTGTTATTATTATTATTATTATTATTATTATTATTATTATTATTATTATTATTATTATTATTATTATTATTATTATTATTATTATTATTATTATTATTGTTGTTGTTATTATCATTATCATCATCATCATCATCATCATCATCATCATCATCAATATAAGTCCTTAAAACGATATTTTCAATTTCAAAAAACCAACTCTCAGGAGTATATGAAACTGAGATTACGAACTTGTCCTGATTTCTTCAAATGTTCGAACCCCACTGACGGAAATTGAGTCCCTCCTTACTTCTCACATGACATTGCATCACTCATTTCAACTAAACGAAATATAAAAACAATCACACAATATTCAGAGCCCTATTAATAGACACGATTGGTCGGATTGGCTATTCGTTTATGCTCCTTACCTGCTCTGCAGCCGTGTCCAATGCGTGCAAGAATATGAAGAGGTACCCCACCAGGTAGAACGTCTTCTCAGGCCTGGTACGCAGCTCGCTCTTGATGGCCTCGTAAATAGCAAAAGAATAAGCTGTGAAAATAGCAAAAGAATAAGCTGTGAAAATAGCAAAAGAATAAGCTGTGAAAATAGCAAAAGAATAAGCTGTGAAAATAGCGAAAGAATAAGCAGTGAAAATAGGCACCAGATACGCACTCAATGAAATAGCCTCATTCAGGAAAGAATGGTTTAAATTAATGTTTATATTGTTTACCAATTTTTTTTTTGTTTTCTTATAGTTCGTTTTTCTATGACAGCCTATTTTTATATCGTTTGTCTCAAGACATGGTCTCTTGGGGGTTATGGTTGCTAATGTGGATGACGTTATTACAATAATGTTTTATTACAATCGAAATTGCGACGAATAACCCTTTTAAAGTTCTTCATATTTTCCACCTTGTTACTTCAATATCGTTTTGGTGTTTTAAGTTCTGACAAGTTGATATTAAGGATAGCGGGGTGAACGTCATTTCTCAAACGGGTTTTTTTTTTTGGCTGAAAAAAAGATCAAATTAGTTGTGGACTCATCTACCACCAAACTCATCTGCAAAAAAATGTCGACAACAATGAGAAACGTTGAGTACTTTTGAGATGTATAGATAAGCTATTCTGCTCCATTGCATGGTGTTGCTGGCGACCCTAATATTCACCACTCTCAAGCACTAACAACACTATTTGCAGCTTTGCTTTTGTTTTGTTTTTTAACTCACACATAACTTTAATTATTTTTGCGTTTTCTTCTTTAAAAATATAAAAATCCGTTTTGTACTACTCAGAAAAAGGTTGATAGCTTTATCTTTACTCCCACACACCGCTACAAGAGGTTTACCTATGAAGCGTGTAGGGGGCTGCGTGAAAAAGTCCTGGAACATGATGCCAGATTACAAGATGTTTATCTATATAATTTTTAATTATGTTTCGCTTCTCTCATGAAGCTTCTATTAGTTTCTCCTCTGTGAAACGTTCAAGCAAGCTGCAGCGCTAGACATATCTGGAAGCACAATATTTTTCATTAATGAACAAAAGTAGACTGTTAGTACAAGTGGGGAAACTGGAACATTATAAAGTTACTTAAATTTTTTATATAAAAAAATTTGTGAACATTAATAAGATTTCAGCTCTGCAAGATAGAAACCGATAAGGTCTACTTTTTTTCCCTTGCTTTCTTTGGTACATGAGATCGAAATAATATATTTTAACTTTTTTAACTTATACTTCTTAGAGCATATGTTATATTATTGTCTTGTAAAAGTTGAGATTTAAAATGGTGATATATGCATTCAATCAGCATTGAAAGAAGATGAAGAACATAAGTAAAAAACAAACCAAAGAGTTTTCTACGTCTGATCTTAAATGGAACATTAAAAGTGGCATTATTGTAATAATGGAAAAGGGGCCTGCAGGCTACGCATTTGCTCTTTTTAATAGACTTGTGTGAATAGCCCCAAGCGTAAACATGTCCTCGCAGTTTTGATAAGTCTGATATGGGTTTAGCCAATGCGCGAGGCGTTTGGCAATAATGGAAAACATCTTACTTTATTTTCTAAAACTATGTAAATATCTATTTAAACGCTCAATATAAAGTTATAAATTCATGTGAAAAATGCAAAGATTTGTACAGTTTCTCGAGAATTCATGTTTTGTTTTTTGTTTTCTTTTGTATACCAACAGGGCTATGAGAGGTTAAATGGATCTAAAAATAGTCTAAGATTTTAGAAAATTAGCTACATACGCTTAAAGTAAAAAGAAAAGTGACATGTATTTCGCGTGACAAATCTCATAGCAGCGCTTCTTTCTTTCAAGAGTAACAGAGATTATCAGTCTCCAGACATATAACATGTTAAACGATAACGCTCTACAATTTTTTTTTAAAGATTAACTAGAATAGTATTTATCCTTTACGAATAATACGCTAAAAATACAATTAAAATATCGCGTACAATGTAAATGGTCTGGTTAATGCATTTCTTTAGGTTGTGAAGTTTGCTTCTACTGCCTTGCATGTTGCACTGTAAATTTAGTTTTAAGAAATAAAGCAAGCAATTAAAAGAAATTCCATTACATCACTTCAATATGTCTAAATGATACATATATTGCCAATATTCAACGTCAAATATTTATAGCAGCAGAGGTATTCTTTTAATAAATGGGAAGGAATTCATAGTGGCCACTAATTTTAGAACATATTGGAGTTATCTTTTCTGGAAATTTTAATAATCTGACTACATTGCACTGCGCAAGAATCAATTTATTCTTTTTCACGATACCCTTCTTCATAATTATGATAATTTTTAGTCCCGTAAGCTGGTAAATTGAAAAGATTATCCAAATATTGATTGATTCATAAACAGAAAGTTAATAATACACTTTAAAAACTTTCATATTTAGTCTAGAGCAATGAAAGTAATTTTTGGTTCTTCTTTTAGGTGCATATAACTTAAACAGTTTAATTTTTCTCATCCTACAGAAGACTAGGAGCACTGTAGGTAAGAATAAAGCGAAAAAAAAATAAAAATATCAAGAGACGAGAACTATAGTGTTATAAGTCCACTTATTTTCTGCATCACGTAGAACTAGAACTATTTACAACCTCAGAAAAAAAATCAACAAAAATACGACCATAAGGCTAATTTCCGTGACATATCAGACGAAAAAAGATATAGACCTCGAGGTATTGATCTAGATCGATGTATGTAGAGAACACTTTCGCAAAGCATAGAGTCTAGATACCTTTAAATTTCAAATGCTCAATCTAGATTTAATCAAGGGTTTCCTATAACCAACTCTCTAAGATAATAAAGTCAGATTTATATCTAGCTTATTCTTACTAAGATTAGAATTTCATGCCTATTGTAATGTCACTGAGATCTATCTCTAATCTACAGCTATTTCTAAGGGCTGACCACAGACTATTCTATGGGATAGCTGAAGGGACATCACAAATGATTCGGAAGATAATGTTTCGATACACACAGTAATGGAAATGCAAAACAGCACTGCTCTTGGAAAAATCCAAAAAATAGTGCACTTGTTTTTTTTTACTTTTCCACCCACGTTAGTCACTTTGATATCAATAGAATAATTTGTTTTCCAAAATTACCGAATTCAAATAAATAAAAGAAAAGAAACCAAATAACTGATGCCTTCAGCCTGAACTTCCAACAGTACAGAACATGGTGGCAGCTCGCTGTAACATGACCGAGAAGGCTTACCCCATGTGCTAGACAAAGTGTCGTTTGTTTGAAACCAATGTGCGTAAGGTTGAAGTCTCTTAATTAGACCTATGCTCTCTTCCTCGGTATGGTGGTTCCTGTTGAATAAGCCTGGCCAGCAGTATGATAATAGTGAGCCAATAAAACTCTGAAAAAAAAGTTCGGCCTGTCTACATTTTTCGCTCAACAAAACTTTTCTTTTATGGCAAGCGGTCATTCCGAAGAGCAGTTACATCTGTATCTAATTTCAATTAGTCATTATAAAACTAAATATGCCTGCAAAAATGTATCTAGAGGGGTATAGCATTGCGAGGATTCATAATGGCTTATCTTTTTTTGCTTGGAATAGACGTACATTTTATAGACTGATTTGAATAACGCAAACAACTTAGTCATTCACATCATCTCACTGCCGGTTTATTCTGTTTTTCTTCATCTTGCCTCTTACCGCTTGCACAATTATTAATTTGTTACAAACCAAATTTAATGTATAAACTGACAGAACAAGCAACGTCCTCGGCGAAAGAACTGCAAGAAAATAAAACCTATTCTAACTTTCAAAGCTGACGGCCAATGCAAGGGGAGTAACGCGATTTTAAGAGATTCGCGATGGAATACTGAATTATCTATCTTTATCATGAGACTTAACGTTGAGCTCAGCGAAGAGATTGGTGACACTTATAGGAATGATATAATTCATGTTCATTAGTTAAATTATTGGTATACCTAAATTGTTATTACTATTATTATTATCATTATTATTGTTATTATTATTATTATTATTATTATTATTATTATTATTATTATTATTATTATTATTATTATTATTATTATTATTATTATTATTATTATTATTATTATTATTACCACAAAAATGGTGATTACGTTTGACTGAAAAAATGTGAAGTCCTGATGATCATTTCAATTCTTAAATAAATATGTGTGCTCCAAACCATGCTTTTTTCGATAGATCTTGTGAGAATCAAGGTGAGATAAGAATGAGAGCATTATAGTAATATTCATATTGAGTTATATTATGCATTCCTTTCTATTCTCATATTCATCTGAAAACATGGGTTACTGTTAAAGGCAAGAATTGTTACTTCTTTGTCTCTCTTTTTATAGCGTTACGTTCTGTGAAATTTTATTAAAAAATTATTCCATCTTTTCGGTTTAGTAATAACCGTTCCCTTACAGATTTATATTCATTGAAAGCTTAAAGTATTTTGTAAAACTTTCCCATCGGGGTTAAAATAAAAAAAAAAATCACTTTGGAGTTGCTTCTAGAAACAAAGTGCTCGTACAGATCTTACTTTGTAATCGAATTATTATTTCATATCTGGACGATGTGAGCAAATGGATGTAACGAGGTTTCCTAATGATTCAGATTGCCTTAGATAAGTATTATACGAAAAAAATTAGATAGGTATATAATTATGAAGTCTGCAAATATTGGAAAAAACTTAAACAGGCAGTAAGTTTTGATATGCAGGACAACGATCAGAAATTACAGAAGATTCCTCTTCTGTCACCAATCATCTAGCGCTTCAGGATGCTGGGAGATTACAAACAATCAAGTTCTCTCTTCCACTACAAGTGACCTCAGGCTTTTCCTGCACATCAAACAATCTCTTGTAGGACAGGGCGGAATTGAAAAGCTGAAGAAATGGCCAGTAATATGTTTTAGCTTGACGGTAGAGACCAAAAATCCCCGGGATATCGGAGAAATGTCGAGTGTTGAGTGCTGAGTGTGCTGTCTCCCTTAACCTGTGGTAACTTATCGCAATGGTCGTGATGTTAACATTCATCACAATTACCGCAATAGGTTTTTTTTTTTCAAATTCTTATCTATGACAATTATCAGGCCAGATGTTCAGATGGCCGAATTGCAGATTAATACTTCTATATTGAAATATTACTTAAGATCAGTCCTTTCGGTATATTACAAATTTTTTTTTTTTACAATTAATTTCAGTATAATTTTTATAATTTTCTTTTTTTACAATTACAGTGTTTATTACCATTTGCGTTAATTTAGGTGTATTTCTTGGTGTCGTTGTTGCTTTTAATATCGTTGTTGCTTTTGGCGGTGCTGCCCCTGCTCTTGTTATTATATGTTGTTTTTTGGTGGTTCTGCGGTTGCTCTTGTAGTTATTGT
This sequence comes from Elysia crispata, assembly GCA_033675545.1. NCBI lineage: Eukaryota > Metazoa > Mollusca > Gastropoda > Plakobranchidae > Elysia > Elysia crispata. The sequence goes on from JAWDGP010006450.1 coordinate 1,085,004, forward strand.
TGTTGTTATTGTTGTTATTGTTGTTGTTGTTATTGTTGTTGTTGTTCTTCTTCTACTTCTTCTTCTTCTTCTTCTTCTTCTTCTTCTTCTTCTTCTTCTTCTTCTTCTTCTTCTTCTTCTTCTTCTTCTTCTTCTTCTTCTTCTTCTTCTTCTTCTTCTTCTTCTTCTTTTTCTTCTTCTCTTTCTTCTTCTCTTTCTTCTTCTTACAGTTAAATGTTTTCGACTGATAAAGGAAACATATTTCTCCTTTTACTATAAAGCAATAAATTTACATGAGAGATAGGATAACGTTGCAAAGAATGTTTTTGAGTTAATCATTTGTTTACTTGATAATTAGGTACTGATAATTTTCGATTCAAATTTTTTTCCATTAAAAAAGAGAAAAAGTGATACTTATTCACTATGTCCATTATCATTAGCATGACAGTCCCATATCCAACATATCTACTTTTCATTTCATGTAAAAGATTTAGTCAAATATTTTCTTCATAGAGGCTTAGGTAATTGCGTGGTGTCTCATTTTCAATAAAAAAAATAGGAAGATAAGAAATTAAAAGATGATCCCGATAGTAAAGTTTAGTCTTAGCAGTAAAAAGTATGGGATAACCTACGCAAGGTTTACTTCTTGACATTGAGATATAACCCATACCATAAATTGGACGAAACCAAGAATTCCTCTCACATTTAACATGAGTGTGATTTTTTTTAATGCAACAATCACTCTTTGAATGCGATCACTGATCACGAAGTTGCGGCGCAGCAAAGAACCCTATCATTCACCGAGACCAGATGTAAAGTTGGTGGTTTCAAAATAAACAAAGAAATCCTATCTACCAATAACTAGAGCAGCTTTTACCTTGCATCATCAATCATTTTAACCTGGAGAAGACTAATTGGGCGAGTTGAACTATTTGATATAGCTTGCTCTTTATTATCATTCACAATTAACTGCATCTACCAAATCTTTCTCTTTTTTTTTTCTTTCTCTCTCTCTCTCTCTCTCTCTCTCTCTCTCTCTCTCTCTCTCTCTCTCTCTCTCTCTCTCTCTCTCTCTCTCTCTCTCTCTCTCTCTCTCTCAGGGCGTGGGGATGAATTTTTCCACCATAAACTTTGCTCGCGGCATTCTGAACCAGCTGCCTGGAAGATCTCCATTAGGCTGGGTCGCCAGGTTCGGCCTGATGGCCGGATAGGGGCTCCAGGTCTGGCGCGGCAATCAATGCTGGCCCCAGCCCTGGACCCGCCACATGGCCCTCGCCTGGCCTTTCTGGCGTGCGCGATCTTGGCTGGTACGGTCTCCCTGACTTTCTTTCCGATGCCCGAATATTTTGTATCTCTTTACATTATACAATGTACGTCTCCTAAGTACAAAATTCAGGGCCATTTTGAGAAAGAGAAAGCAAAGGGTAGCGAATCCAGTAGAGATTTTATTAAATGGGTTAGGTCGAAAAAAAGTTCTTGTGCTAATGTGAATTAATGAGTTATCGCCAAAAGAAGGGTGTGAGTACGTTGATATTTCAGAGTGATGGAAAGTCCATTGCGCTAAGTTTAGTTAAGGTCATCATGATTAAAAAGTGCATACTGGAATCAATGGATGTTGCCAACAGTGCTTTTCATATTTAAAACTTGAGGTCGAAGCTGAATCAACGAAAAGTTATTGGGCACGTGATATTTTTAACTTAATTTATAGAACGGATAAAGCGGAAAATAGACACTCTCACTGTTAGAGTGAAAAAAAAATTGGCAGAATAATCAATGTTCTCTGAACGAAAACATTCCTGACTTGGTTGATCAAAATGTAAAAAAAAAACCTAAGCTTATGGCGAGGCAAAAGACAAAACGAGGGGTCAGGACTATCTGGAAGGTACACCCTGTGCTATCCCCTAGTATACCTCTCTCCATTCATCCCTCTTTTTTCAATCCTTACTGATCCCAAATTCTATACACATTGTTGGAGAGAACAATACTTTGGAACAAATGTGATCAAAAACATTAGAAGTAGTCGGTACTGAAAAATGGAGATTTTTTTAATTCTTCTTTGCGTCATTTAATTTTTTCTCTTCAAAAACAAATGCAAAGATGGCAAAGTGGCTATCATAATTCAATTGTATTACAGTAATTTCTCTTCTTATATTAAATCTTCTTTCTCATTTGCTGAATCATATTATAGCTTATCCAGATCTTCAACGACTTCAGCTAAAAAGATAGCACTAAGAACAGAATAAACTAGTATTTTGCAAGTACAGCTTTGGCGACCAACTGAGCTGTTCCTTTTTCAAAATGTAAAACAATTCGCGATCTTTTCTTCCGATTCAGCCCAACAACATATTAACAAAGAAGTTAAAAAAGGAACAATTGGTATTTTTTTAAGCTTTCGTACCAACTCTATTGATTTCTCTGCTATATCGACAAGGTATCAATGGCGTATCATATCGTACTCAGGATAGGATTGATTGATTGATTGATTGATTGATTGATTGGGTGAAAACTTTTCCTCGCTCCAGCTTGCCTTGAGCGGTAATCCAAGGGAGGGGGCGGGGGAATATAGAACACCCCACGAATTTGCGAGTCATTCAAAATATCGGTGTGGATAATTATTGAATCAGATTTCCCACAGAGTTTGTTAAATTAAACACATCAAATGAGTTAACTAGTTTTCATTCTTATAGATTCAATGTAATTTAAAGAAACTCCCTATAAATTTATATGCAGCTGTTTATTAAAAGAAATATATATGCGAGACTACGAGCAGTGTGCTGTATATTGCGAAATTATATTTGTGCGACTGTTTATTTAATATGTGTGCTGGGAGAATACCGTGTCCTTTCAATATCTGCCTGCACAAAGAATAAAGCGATGGTGGAGATTCTCTTTAAATCCTAGATACTAGATGTAATTTCCATAAAACTCAATGGCATGAGAATGATGTTCAAAGAAAAAAAAAGACGCATTACAATATCAGGAGCACTACATGGATAACAGTGTCTCTACAAATGGTTTAGAGCACCATTATCCAATTTCCTGGCTACCCGTCTCCGAGGCACCCATTCACCTGACAGAGACGAAGCGATTTTTTAACGTCAAACAATGCTATATTTAGACTCAGGCTGCACCTGTCTTCATGCACGATCTCTATAAACGTATTACAACGATCCTGTGAAAAAAACGTCATAGCGAGTGGTTCCAGTAACCACCAAATATGAGCAATACCCAAGGCTTTTCGGGGCTCTCGTTATTTCATTTGCTGCTCCAGCCAGCTCTCACTGCTGCCACTAATAGTTTTGTTTACTACTCAATTCCGCGTCGCCCGTGTAAACAGTTTACTTCCAGCGCCCCCGGCCGGGCTAAAATGAGTTTCCTGCCCACCACCACCGTCGGCGTTTTCTTGTTCCTGTTCCTTTCAGGAGTTCTGCCCCCCCCCCCCCACACACACACACACCACCCCCTCCCCCCGCCCCTCTGAGGCGCGGTCAGAATTTGTGAGGGTTTAGACTGTCAGGAGGCTAATCTGTGCGAAATAGGTGAAAAAAGTGTTTGAGGTTATTAAAAATAAATAAAAATGAATAATTATAAATACATAAATTTGTAAATATATAAAGATATTGGTCATGGAGGATTTTGCAATTTAACTTTTTTTTTGTCCAAAGGGAAATTAGGAATCAAGAGTAAGTATGCTTTACATACATTTAACCCGACAACACTTTGTTTAATTCGTAAAAAAAAAGGTTTGACACCTAGCCTAGAAATTGGTTTAATCGATCCAACACGTTTATGTCGGAAGTTTTGTATCAAAATAACTGTCAAAACTGTTTATCTCAACAAAAAAATACAAAAAAAAAACATTGATAAGATCTTATGTTTTTACCAGGTCAAAGACATGATCAATGATAGAATAGAGCACTGATTATTTTGTTAGTATTTCCCTCTGACATATATTTAGAAATGTACTTTCGTCGGCTTTAATTAGACTGGCGTTACTTTAAGGCCTAGCAATCAAAAGAAGTGTTAACATAAATTAAAACAAAAATCAAACACACATCAACAAAATATCAACTGGCTTGTTAAAGTCCTCTGTATCTCTCTCAGAGATTTCCATGAGAAATGTCTTCAGCAGTGTTAGGAATTATAGTTAGATCTATCCTTTATAGAACACCTCTGGCCTTGATGTCCATGGAATGTTCTTCAGGGAATCTTCAAAGATAAGTAGCGGAGACGCGGGCGCCTAACTGCGCGGTATCGTCCAAACACAAATTATTGGAGTCTTTTCCTTCTTTTTCATGTCGCTAATTTGCTCTATCAGCCGTTTTGGTGAAAGATAAATATTATAAATCAAGCCTTAGATATATATATATATATATATATATATATATATATATATATATATATATATATATATATATCCAAATCTAAAAAGTGTGGGAGTGATTTATATATGTCATATTACGTTCTTGCTTTTAGTGTTTATCAGGATATGAAATTAATTTGGACAAGGTGACATAGAGGAAGCAGCAAGTAAAGAAAAATGAATTAAAAAAACAATACACGGACATCTTTCAGATTCAAAGTCATTGTAGGGGTTACATTTAAGGGTAATTTCAAATCAAAGGAAAATTTGGGCAATAATTTTAAAGAAAGGTTCATGCTTTATATGTTAGAATACAGTTATTTTTTTTCAAAGCACTTAATCTAAATAATGAACAGAGGTTGCTTTTTCTCCTCAGGTCTAATAAAAAGAAGTGTTCAAAACTTCTCTTCTTATTAAAATTTCAAACTATGCGCTTGAAGTGATCAAAAGTTTTACTTCGTATCTTACTGCATCTGATGAAAAGGCAGGGTGGCACATCGAGAATAGCAATAATAGTTTATTTGAGAACGCAAAAGAAGGAAATAAGCAATGATAAAAGGATAATGTTTCGCAGAGATAGTATATGTATTTGACTGTGGTAAAACCGCTATAAAATGAGCGGGAAAGAGAGAGGGGAGTAGAGATTTACAGATAACGAAAGAGAGAGAGAGAGAGAGAGAGAGAGAGAGAGAGAGAGAGAGAGAGAGAGAGAGAGAGAGAGAGAGAGAGAGAGAGAGAGAGAGAGGCAGAGAAAATCTGTAAGAATTCAAGCTGAGAAAATTTTTACTTTGAGTTCTTTGATTAATTTAATGTTTTAATTCCTGAAAACTCTTATATTAAGATATATACTTTTCCCAATTTCATCTTATATCTACACAATGAGTGGCTACCTGTTGGACGCTGATTGCAAGAAATTCACAGAATTGTATTTCATATACTCCTTTCAAAAACAGCTGGACTGAAAGGGAAGTAAAAAAAAATTGCTGTAGATGGAATCGAATCGACGCGAATCTCACAATTTAACCATCATGCCAAGCTGCACAGAAATGGAAGAAATATGTTGATTGGAGGATTCAAACATGGGGATAAGGCGAAGAAGAAGAATGTTAAGAAAAATTTGTAGAAGATTTACGCAAAAATTTTCTTACTTTATGAAGTTTTTAGATAATTGTGATAACTGATTGCAAAATTAACTCGAAACGGTCTTTATAGAAAATGTCTTCCAGCTGTATTCAGTCATAATACAAGACTTACCTCTAAACCACCCTCCTTCCCCCTCCCCCACGCCCCATCCATCACCCCCTCCACGTCCCCTCCCAACCCCCCCCCCCCCCACTCCCCCCCAACACACAAACACCAACATCCCTCTCTGGTACCTACGTTCCCCCCACCCTTCTACTCAATGTAAAGACCGATCCCGATTCTCGAAAATTGGGAAAAATCCGCACAAATCTTATTGCCCCACCCTTTAGGTTCACCATTAGCCTTGGCTGATAAGGCCGGGTCTAAGTAGGTCTCTCATCGGCACATCTTAGATAATGTAGATAAAACCTGCGATGGTTACAGAGATGATAATAGGCTTACTTCTGCCCACCCCTCACCCACTCGGCCCAGCGCCTCGCCAGGTACCTGCCAAGATCTTTCCATAGTTGTTTTGTCAAATATTCTGTTAATTTCGTTGCAGTGAAGAGACTTGTCTCTAACAGACCTTATTGTACGATATGGTGGGGACTTTTTTATTTATTTTTTAATGGTTTTTAAAAAGATTTTTAACAGATATATTCTTTGATTTCTTTGTTTGTTTTTTGTCGTTTTTGTGTTCTTGTTTTTTTTTTTTTTTTTAAATCTTAACGCTACAGTGGGCTGTTGATAACTCGATGTTGTATGGGAAATAAAGTCAACGTCAAGGTGTCCAAACATCAAGATATTGTTTGGAACAATCTTAAGAAGTAGAAGAATTTTTTTTAAGGGGAAAAAAAAAGGAGGGGGGGGGGGATAGGGCAGAATTACTTATCATATTCCAATAGTTGTGGTGTGAGCTCAATGCTGTAGGACTCTAAATTTCAGTTTTATCTTTTTTTTTTTATTTATATATATTTTTTTAACCAGTAATTTTCTCCTTCTTCAACTAATCCTTTCTTTAATATTTTCCCAAATTTTCAAAAATCCGACCGCCTCGATTTGGTGCAATAACGGGGAAAACCCAACGGAAGAGGCTGCAAGGTCAGAGGGCACTTTGCTAAAAACTCCAAAATGGGTGGGAATCCCCCGGAACGCGTGGTAAAGAGTCTGGCTGATGTTGAAACATTCCAGAGATTACTAAATCTACTGTGGATTGACGGGGATGATGGCTCACATGTCAACACAATTATCAGATTTGCTGTTGAAAGTTGAACGTTTCTATATTATTTAGTGCTTCTTTGAAAAGCGCAATTAAAACAATAACTGTTGTGGTCAAACAGATAGTCTAACAGTAATCCGAGATCCTAGAAGGAAAACTATGGGCTTTTTTGTGTTTAACTTTACTGTGTTTTATTGTTTTTGCTTTTTTATATTTAGGGGCATTGAACTGCTTACTTCATAACAATGAAGGTAATTGTTGAAAGTGATAATTTCTTACAAAGTTGAAAAAAATTTCAACGACAATTTTACATAGACTGTGTGTGTGTGTGTGTGTAAAAAAAAAGGGGGGGGGGGTGTGGGGAGAAAAAAAAGACAAATTTATGGTTATCGGAGTTTAGATTACCTTTATAAATAAGCTGAAATGTACCAAACATTAAAGTAAGAAAGCAGTGCGTCACCATATAATTATGAGAGCGGAGTGTGAAGGTCTTTTAATTTCCTTCATTGAGCTGCAAATAGTTGGCTTAAATCTTCCCTTAGAATGTTTCTCTGCTTCAAACAATAGTATTCGGGTTGCTACATAGAGTAGAATAAAAAGGATCGGACCAAGCATAAAATTGGTTTAAAGAACGGAGCTGTATATTTTATAACAATTTTATCCTTGATGGTCTTCAGCTTTGATAAATTATTACATAATGGAATTTTTTTTCATCGCAGCTTCACCAATATGTTTACAGATTGTGCGGTTGTTTGTTTAATTTAATGATCCATAAAGACAAGTAATTTCTGCACCTAATTTCTAAGCCCTCGGCGTAACTTCTTTTTTTCTTAGGCTATATTTAGTAACAATATCGTTGCCACACCAAAAAAAAAGAAAAAATGAGAAAAGAATCTAAAATATTACATGGCAATATATCACATCATGGCATAAAATCCTGATGACATCCGCCAATACCATCCATCATTTTGACTCTCTCACATCTAAGAACCAGATTCTTTCGATTACAAGGATTTCTCCTTCACCTAACGATTATCATGGGAGTCATCGTCCTCCTTATCGGAATGATAATTATCATCAAGATTCTCATCATGATCATCACCATCAGCAGGAGGTTGCTGCACCAGACGCCCGGCCACTGTCCAAGGAAAACTTCAAAAGCCGCCACAGACATGATAGTCCATTATTCTTCCTCGTTAGGCTCTGGTTTTGAAATACAACGTTCCAGAGCATAACAAGATACCAAATTCAAGGTAAGAGTTATCTATCTGTAAAAGATTCGTAGTTTCTACGGTGCGTTTGTGTGTCTGTGTCTCTTTAACTCTCTCTCTCTCTCTCTCTCTCTCTCTCTCTCTCTCTCTCTCTCTCTCTCTCTCTCTCTCTCTCTCTCTCTCTCTCTCTCTCTCGTAAATCATTCTTTCTTCTATTTTGTTTCCTAGAATATAATATATGTCCTCTCTATATTTTTCCCTCCCCTCTCCCTATCTTTCACCATCTAACTTTCTCTCAGTTGTCTAGTTATGCCCACCCATAAAGCAGAGCTGTCATGTTGAGAGTGAGGAAGTTTCTCCCAGGAGTAGCTGAGGAGAACCTGATCAAAGACTACCCCCTGCCCACTGCCCAGCAAGAGTTTGGCCCACACCCTAGGGAGCAAGGCTGCTCAGTGTAACATGGTAGCACGGATAGTATCCAATGTGAGGTATACCTATGCGTCGGCTAATAATCCTTTCATTCCTTCTACAGCAAAATGAAAATTTAATTTAATATCCCAGTCATTGACTATTAAATTTACTGTTATCTATCATGTAGCTTTGTATGCGGTACTTAGAAGAATGAACGTGTATATATTATATCTTCTTTTCTTACTCCGTAATACAATTTTTTTCCTTTTTCCTTTTTCTTCTTTTCTTCCTCCTTTTTCTATATTTTCTTTCTTTACGTCCGGCTTTTCTTTCTCTCTCTCTCTCTCTCTCTCTCTCTCTCTCTCTCTCTCTCTCTCTCTCTCTCTCTCTCTCTCTCTCTCTCTCTCTCTCTCTCTCTCTCTCTCTCTCTCTCTCTCTCTCTCTCTCTCTCTCTAGCTCTTTCTCTCTCTTCCCTTATCTATCTACCAATTTATCTAACCGCTTAATATGTTACTGGAAATCGATATATCAAAGCTCTGACACGTATCCACTTATCCACCAAAATATTTTTCTTCTTCATTATCTCAAATATTTTGGGCATTGTTCTTCATATGGACTTTCCTAACAATATCCGAAACAATTCCCCTTTTATATTTTACTCATCTTTGTATATTTCGCTGTGGCTAGACTTTTCAGCATGCATGCAATTCTATGCCAAATTATTTTATCCTTATATTTATAGCACATACCAAAATTATTTGCCTCTCCATCTTCAACAAATTTCTTTAGGTTTTATCTTCTTTTAGATAATATATCAGCTTTTCTAGATTCCGCTCGCTATTTCTTCTCACTGGACAGTGGTCAAGTGACAGAGGTGGACAGGGATCAAAGCGTCTTATAATGTTTCCAGGGCCATGGTGATCTCCTTTTCTCCTTGGTCCACGAGACACCAGGGGTTCTCCTGTACTCACGCCGCGCGGCAGGTTCTAACATCACTGGTGCGTGCTGGCTCTAGACGCCCTGCCCACCACTCGCCAAAGATAATCACTTTTATTTTGTTGTAAACTCGCAGCTGAATTCTAAGTTTTCAACAGGTGTCATCCAATCTAAAAAAAAACAACAACCATAAAGCAAACTAGAAAAAAAACCTCCTGATTAATTCCTCCGCAACTTTGTAGCTCATGAAAGCAATAAAAAAAAGGTCATAAGTCTCCAATTAAACAAACAATATAAAATAAAAACTTCATAACCACATTGCTCCTTAGCTTTCAACATTGCTCAGCCTGATTAAGTTGCTGCGTGGGTGTGAAGAAACACGAGAAAACATTATTCTTAACAATGTTGTGGATCTTCCTCCCTGATTATCTTTGCTTTTCTTAGTTTATATTCTGTGGGTGTATCATGACTATATGACTCTTTTTTCTCTTTGCAATTTCAATAAAACCCTTCCTCTCTTCTCTCTCTCTCTCTCTCTCTCTCTCTCTCTCTCTCTCTCTCTCTCTCTCTCTCTCTCTCTCTCTCTCTCTCTCTCTTTCTCTTGGAATAATTCATCCCTCTCAATAATTTCATCCATGAGTTTTGTTCGTAGCCAAAGGGTATTGCAGCTCTCACAGCACGGTATCATTAATCTAAGAGAAAGGCAAGACGGTTGAGTGTTAATGTGAGTACCCCACGGCTCACGCGCACAAGCAGTGAGGCGCGTGCAAGGAGCTGTTTAGATTAGATGATATCTCTTACATGATATTTGCCTTTACCCTTCTGCTGTTGTTTCATGCCTGTTGCTTTCTCATTCTATAAGCGTATGTGTATGTTTTTTTTTGTTCTTTGTTTTTTGTTGGCTTTTTTTTTTTAGGGGGGGGGGGTGAGGGAAGTTGGGGGAGGAGGAGTAAAAATCCTCGGCGGTCCACAGTTCCTGATTTCAGTTCTCTTTTTCCTCTCTTTTCTATGTATAGCTCTTTCTATTTTCGCCCCCCCCCCTCTCCTCCCCTCTATCTCTCTTTGTCTATCTCTCCCTCTCTCTCTCTCTCTCTCTCTCTCTCTCTCTCTCTCTCTCTTTTCTCTCTCTCTCATTCCCTCTTTATCTTTCAGTTTCCGCTGTCTGTCTTTCTCTGTTTAATTCTCTCCTTGTCTCTTTCTTTCCGTTTTCAGATTTAAAATCGGCTTGAAGTTTTGGCCTTGATCAATCTTATTGGACAGAAGAATTCTCGTGGGGGAAAAATCGAGGATGTCTGAAAAAAATTATTGCATTCCTTCCTTCGAAATAATAGGCAAAAGAAAGAAAAAAGATCATGTTCGTATAAATAGATATGCAAATAATTCAAATTAATTTTTTCGGGAAAATATTATATTGATGACGGAAGTTTTACATCAATTCATTTTATTGGAAAGTTAGATCTGATGCCACGTATTAAACCAAAGTTACCATGAATAGTTAATCCGTGAGGACAGGAACATACACAAAACAAAATTCTCATTGTGCTTCAACTTTCTGAAATTGTTCCATAAGCTGAATTAAAGAGACTGATTGTAAATCTTTCTTTCGGACAAAGATTCTATGTAGACTCAAAAAATCTACTCCAACAGTTTTAAACAGAGCCAAGATTGGTCAAACATCGCTAGACCACAAGAAGGTTAGACGATAGAAACTGAAATGTTCCACTAGCACAATAAAAGGAAAATCGGTCCTCGAAAATAGAAAAAAAAAAAAATACCGGAGAGCTATAGCATGAAAGTATTTTAAATTATCTGTTCTTGAGCAGATGGGCGAAACCGTTAGCGGCTGTGAAGAGTCCCAAAACGAGGACAAACATGACGGCCAACTCTGTCGAGACAAAGCGCGAAGACAAGCAGGATAAATTCATTCTTTCAAGTGCACGTGCGCAATGAGGACGAGATCATGTAGATAATCCCCCAGATCTTTTAAGATTTTTGTGTTTGAGAATGTTGGTTTGTTTTAACTCACTTTTTCACAGATCTGATGCAAAGAATCTTGCTTCGCCACGAAAATAACATTAACAAACGATAGTGTTAGGACTTGACAAAGACTTCTTAATATTTTTTTTTTTTTTTTGCTAAGAGACAAAATATTGATGTTTAAACACTTTCGAGCGCAGCTATGAAGAATGAAAAATAAAACAAAATCATGAAGGAAAAATGTAGTCGCCAAGTAAAAACAAAAAGGAAAAGTTATTGCAGGAGGTCATGACATTCAATTTTTCACAGCTGTGACACCGTCATGTGACCCTGCCGTGCCCGGATCTAGAGTCCCCCCAGGGGCCAGTTTTGGTCAGTTCCAGGTTGGTGCCAGACGGTACTGACCACTGCTGGCCACTGCTCGTCAGGACTGACCTGTACAGGTTTGTTTATTCAACCAGGACGATCGGCCATTAGTCAAGCCATTGTTGGCCAGTTAACGATATAGTTTGATTGTTTGTTTGTTTGTGTGTCATGGTCTGTGCGATACTAGGTATCCTAAATCAGGCAGAAACTGTGGGTTCAAGTGTGGCATGGATGTCATAGGTCGTTGGTCTGGTTGATGTCAGAAGAGTTTTAATATCTAAGCTTAACCCTTTAAGTTTGGCATACTTTTTTTTAAAATTGGAATCGAATTCATTAACAAAAAAAAACAACAACGAGTATTATATTGCTTGTGTTTTAATACTGATTATCATATAGCTTTAAGTTGCTATTGTATATCAATTCTTGTTTTGAAGTTATTTTTTTTTCTTATAGTTTAACTTTATGTAACTCTTCATTGGATTCAGTGAATTAAATTAACTTCATTATAATCTACACTGCTTTATCATAACCGCAATAATTGCTAATGGCATATACTGATAGCTTCACATTCAATCATCTTTATGTACATGATGCATGTAAAACTTATGAAAATGGCTAATCTTGAATGATTATTACAGCGGCCATACCAGAATAGTCATGTCTCTCTCTGTCTTAACTTCATGCCCCGCCCTCTCCCATACTTTTCCTGATTAAAGGGCTGTGATTCGGAAACATGGGGAAAGAGACAGAGAAAAGAAAGAGAGAGAGAGAGAGAGAGAGAGAGAGAGAGAGAGAGAGAGAGAGAGAGTGAGTGAGAGAGAGAGAGAGAGTGAAAGAGACCATAATGGCATCAACTCTTGACAGTATAAAAAGTCTATGGAGGACACCCTCTTCTTCCTTGCTGTATCCTCTTTCCAAACCCTAGCTTATTCGTCCTTAATATCTCCCTACCCTGTTCTCTATCTAGCCTTCACTTTTGAATTTACTATGTATATGGGTGAAAAAAATTAAAGAGAGAGAGCAAGGGAAAAAAGGGGGATGGGTGGGTGGGAAGAGGGGCAGAGAAGTGGAATTTTTCGAAAGTGTATACATTACAATGAATTAAAAGAACGTTGAGAGCAAGAGAGAGAGAGAGAGAGAGAGAGAGAGAGAGAGAGAGAGAGAGAGAGAGAGAGAGAGAGAGGGAGAGTACGTGAGAGGGAGAGAAAAGAGTGAGGAGGCGAAAGAATGCTGTCGGTGAGGTAAGACATACATTTTACAACAGTTTATAATGGAACAGTTCCATTAATTTTGTTTACCTGGCAGTTTCAAGATTAAGCTGTAGCGCATTCAAGTTGCTCAAAGAGTTTCTTTCTTTTCCTTTCTGAAACAAAAACTCTGTATCTGCTTATGTACACCGCTGTCCTCGTGTATTACTTTACACACACAAAAATCTCAAGAAAAAGGCCATTTTCTTTTGTTAATGTTATTTTTTTTTTCATGCCTCTTAAGGATACATTGTACCTTTACTCGATTAATGTTAACATCTCATATTTAATTGTATATGCATAACGTTTTCAATAGTGATTTAATATGTAGAGAAGAAAGAAAATCGTTTAAGAAAACATTCATTACATACATTGATATGAAATAACAAGTACAAAACGTTCTAATGCGTACCCTCCACAATGGAAATTTAGTGAAGAAAAGATAGAACAAGGTTTAGGTATAGTGAGATAAATCCAAGCTTGCCGTGGTGTAAGTTTTCTAAGTGTATCTTTGTAAGATCTTGAGGATGAAAGAGACGAATAGATTGGAAAGAAAGGCGAGATTTAATCTCCTTTTCATTTCGATATTACAATGGTTACAAACAATGCTCTCTTCCTTTTAAAAACTCAACATACCCTCAAATATAACAAAAATTAAACACAGTATAAACAATACAATTATTGAGGTGCACGTGTACAAATAAAGTTAATTACAAATGTAACCACCGTTAAGATTTTATTATTTAAAAGAAAAAGTTGCCATGTCAAAAACAAAACATATTTAACACTGAAGTTTTAGCGTATATTCGATCTTGCCATGAAACATTAAAATTCCAAAATTACAGATTTGTAAAGAGAGAAAAGGAGAAGAACGAGATGAGAGGGAGAAAGGAAAAGATAAATAAACCAAGCGACAAACAGACAGAAATTTATACCGAGATATAATTACATACAGCGAAAAGTAAATATAAAAAGAAATTTGTACGGATCAAGAATAACTCAAAGAAACTGTACACACTTTCAACGAGTTCTGTCTATTTCTGCCTTCTTCCAAGTAAATTTCACTCTAGAGATCACTCACAGCGAAGCCCAGTGACCAGTGCAAGAGCTCTTGCTAGACCTAGTGTGGCCAGCACCTGCAAGTGCACACATGGCCCGCCAGAATTTTGTGGCGATGGTCGTAATCACTTACACATGAACATCTCTCAGCACTCAACTGGTTTAGTTCTAGTCTATCTCTTACGGTGAGATCTCGTGGCTCAACACCTGGTCAGGGGAGCTAGCGATTCCCGTGGTTGGTCATCTGGTTCATTTCCAAAAGAACCTGTCTCTGAAAATAATAATTTGGTAGTTCTCTAAGTTTTCCGAACGATCTGCTACCTAGATTGAAGCTATCAAGATTCAAAAACTTTTGTTTTCTATCAGCTTTTATTTAGAATATTCTTTCATCATCTATCGATTTCATCATAATTATCTCGGTATTACTCTCAGAAGCTCCTCCTCCTCACTGTCAATATCACCATCCTCACCAACAACATGATCCTAGTGACTGGTGTTTGTGACTAGGATTCGACGACATGATTTTGTCCATCTCTCCGTTTTGAACCAAGGCCCCAAAAATGAGGCACTGCTTTTACAAATATTTTAATTAGTAAAATGGTTAGATTAATTGGCAATATATGAATAACAAGTGTTGGTATTTTAATTTGCCATTCTTGTCCATTTCTGCCCACCTCTTATGGTCTCTAATATTAATCTGGATTTTTTAAAAATTCTGCATCACTTTGCTTAAATTAATATGCAGGTAAACTGAAGAGGAAAAAAAAAAAGAACTATGAATCATAAAACTCCGAATTTGTCTTATTTTTCTTTTGTTTTGTTTATTTGTTGTTGTTATTGTTTTGTGCTTTTTTGTTTTTGTTTTTTGTTGATTTTTTTATTTGTTTTTGTTTTCTTTTTCTTTTTTTTTTTTGTTTGTTTTTGTTTTGGGCCCATCAATTGATAAGGGCATCGTATGCGAAGGAGATGGGTGGGGATGGGTCTAATTAGATGAGAACCGGCTCCACCACAAATGATTCAGCCAGTGATCAAAATAAAACTCTGTATTGCCAGTTGCACGTGCTTCAGACTGCTTAGTTCCGATCAGTCTTGGAGAACAGATACAAATCTCTATCGCGTCTCAATTCCCTCTCTCATCACATCCATTCAGTACCTGTTGCAAGACTTACTTCCGATCAGTCCTGGAGAACAGGTACAGATCTCTGATCTGTCGCGTCTCATGGCCCTCTCTCATCACATCCATTCAGTACCTGTTGCAAGACTTAATTCCGATCAGTCCTGGAGAACAAGTACAGATCTCTAATCTGTCGCGTCTCATGGCCCTCTCTCATCACATCCATTCAGTACCTGTTGCAAGACTTAATTCCGATCAGTCCTGGAGAACAGGTACAGATCTCTGATCTGTCGCGTCTCATGGCCCTCTCTCATCACATCCATTCAGTACCTGTTGCAAGACTTAATTCCGATCAGTCCTGGAGAACAGGTACAGATCTCTGATCTGTCGCGTCTCATGGCTCTCTCTCATCACATCCATTCAGTACCTGTTGCAAGACTCCATTGCGATCAGTCTTGGAGAACAGATACAAATCTCTATCGCGTCTCAATTCCCTCTCTCATCACATCCATTCAGTACCTGTCTCAAGACTTAACTCCGACCAGTCCTGGAGAACAGGTACAGATCTCTGATCTGTCGCGTCTCATGGCCCTCTCTTATCACATCCATTCAGTTCCTGTTGCAAGACTCCATTCCGATCAGTCCTAGAGAACAGGTACAGATATCTGATCTGTCGCGTCTCATGGCCCTCTCTCATCAGATCCATTCAGTACCTGTTGCAAGACTTAATTCCGATCAGTCCTGGAGAACAGGTACAGATCTCTGATCTGTCGCGTCTCATGGCCCTCTCTCATCAGATCCATTCAGTACCTGTTGCAAGACTTAATTCCGATCAGTCCTGGAGAACAGGTACAGATCTCTGATCTGTCGCGTCTCATGGCCCTCTCTTATCACATCCATTCAGTACCTGTTGCAAGACTTAATTCCGATCCGTCCTGGAGAACAGGTACAGATCTCTGATCTGTCGCGTCTCATGGCCCTCTCTCATCACATCCATTCAGTACCTGTTGCAAGACTTAATTCCGATCAGTCCTGGAGAACAGGTACAGATCTCTGATCTGTCGCGTCTCATGGCCCTCTCTCATCACATCCATTCAGTACCTGTTGCAAGACTTAATTCCGATCAGTCCTGGAGAACAGGTACAGATCTCTGATCTGTCGCGTCTCATGGCCCTCTCTTATCACATCCATTCAGTTCCTGTTGCAAGACTCCATTCCGATCAGTCCTGGAGAACAGGTACAGATATCTGATCTGTCGCGTCTCATGGCCCTCTCTCATCAGATCCATTCAGTACCTGTTGCAAGACTTAATTCCGATCAGTCCTGGAGAACAGGTACAGATCTCTGATCTGTCGCGTCTCATGGCCCTCTCTTATCACATCCATTCAGTTCCTGTTGCAAGACTCCATTCCGATCAGTCCTGGAGAACAGGTACAGATATCTGATCTGTCGCGTCTCATGGCCCTCTCTCATCAGATCCATTCAGTACCTGTTGCAAGACTTAATTCCGATCAGTCCTGGAGAACAGGTACAGATCTCTGATCTGTCGCGTCTCATGGCTCTCTCTCATCACATCCATTCAGTACTGTCCTGTTGCAAGACTCCATTGCGATCAGTCTTGGAGAAAAGATACAAATCTCTATCGCGTCTCAATTCCCTCTCTCATCACATCCATTCAGTACCTGTTGCAAGACTTAATTCCGATCAGTCCTGGAGAACAGGTACAGATCTCTGATCTGTCGCGTCTCATGGCCCTCTCTTATCACATCTATTCAGTTCCTGTTGCAAGACTCCATTCCGATCAGTCCTGGAGAACAGGTACAGATCTCTGATCTGTCGCGTCTCATGGCCCTCTCTCATCACATCCATTCAGTACCTGTTGCAAGACTTAATTCCGATCAGTCCTGGAGAACAGGTACAGATCTCTGATCTGTCGCGTCTCATGGCCCTCTCTCATCACATCCATTCAGTACCTGTTGCAAGACTTAATTCCGATCAGTCCTGGAGAACAGGTACAGATCTCTGATCTGTCGCGTCTCATGGCCCTCTCTCATCACATCCATTCAGTACCTGTTGCAAGACTTAATTCCGATCAGTCCTGGAGAACAGGTACAGATCTCTGATCTGTCGCGTCTCATGGCCCTCTCTTATCACATCCATTCAGTTCCTGTTGCAAGACTCCATTCCGATCAGTCCTGGAGAACAGGTACAGATCTCTGATCTGTCGCGTCTCATGGCCCTCTCTCATCACATCCATTCAGTACCTGTTGCAAGACTTAATTCCGATCAGTCCTGGAGAACAGGTACAGATCTCTGATCTGTCGCGTCTCATGGCCCTCTCTCATCACATCCATTCAGTACCTGTTGCAAGACTTAATTCCGATCAGTCCTGGAGAACAGGTACAGATCTCTGATCTGTCGCGTCTCATGGCCCTCTCTTATCACATCCATTCAGTTCCTGTTGCAAGACTCCATTCCGATCAGTCCTGGAGAACAGGTACAGATATCTGATCTGTCGCGTCTCATGGCCCTCTCTCATCAGATCCATTCAGTACCTGTTGCAAGACTTAATTCCCATCAGTCCTGGAGAACAGGTACAGATCTCTGACCTGTCGCGTCTCATGGCTCTCTCTCATCACATCCATTCAGTACTGTCCTGTTGCAAGACTCCATTGCGATCAGTCTTGGAGAAAAGATACAAATCTCTATCGCGTCTCAATTCCCTCTCTCATCACATCCATTCAGTACCTGTTGCAAGACTTAATTCCGATCAGTCCTGGAGAACAGGTACAGATCTCTATCGCGTCTCAATTCCCTCTCTCATCACATCCATTCAGTACCTGTTGCAAGACTTAATTCCGATCAGTCCTGGAGAACAGGTACAGATCTCTGATCTGTCGCGTCTCATGGCCCTCTCTCATCACATCCATTCAGTACCTGTTGCAAGACTTAATTCCGGGCAGTCCTGGAGAACAGGTACAGATCTCTGACCTGTCGCGTGCCTACCCAGCTAGGCTCTGGATCTTTTCAACTTAGCTGATCCGTTTACAAGGAAAGAAAAGTCCCCTTTATACCATATTGAGGCTTGCAGTTTATGGGGTTATTTTTTTTCTTTTATTTCTCTTCAAAGTTGTAATGTGAGAAAGGAAATTAAGTATATATTAATCGCATAAAGACAATACCAGTTTGAGTATGAAGCATTTACCTTACACCAAGTTATTTGTTCTGAGCAAAAAAGCATGTAACTTAATTAGGCCAATGTGAAAGAAAACAGTTCTGCTCGATAGATAATTTGACCATTATGTGAAAAAGGCCAACGATAACCCTGCTTTTAGAGGGAAAAATGAAATGTAATTTTTCCTGTCTGAGAATAATAGGCCTAATATGAGCTTATGAGAACATTTTTATAATGCATGTTAATAATATTGTTATTTGTTACTGCTCTATGCACGGCACAGAACTCTATGTCTATTGCTATTATTAATATCATCATTATTATTACTACATCACTATTTTTTTTTAATTTATGTTTGTTTATTTCGCAAAGGTTTTCGAGGTACATGTATCTGTGGCTACTATCAGTTGCAGTTCTTTATGTCAAATACGTGCTATAATCATACATGTAACGTGTTGTAATAAGCATAAGTTTACAACAACTCTTAAGGCTTTTCCCTAGATTCTTCAAAAAATAAATTGTGATGATGAAAACAAGAATAATCTCGATCACTAGAAATTGAGGAGCATGGCTAGTCAGGCCGAGTCATATTACATGCGCTATATTTCTCTTTTAACCGGACCTATGCATCTCCAGCGGCCGTCCACCTTATCTCTTGGACAAAATTGACCTGTCCAATCTGGGCGCATGGACGTATGTGTCCAGTTCCAGGCCCGCTGCCATTTACCAGACATACGTCAAGAATCGCTGCAACTCTGTCTTCATATCGCACACTCGCAGAACTACCTGTAGCATTTACTCTTCTGATGGTACTGGTTTAAACATGCAGTGTTTTACATGGCGTAGATTTGATAGGAGTATTTTGGATCCATGCCTGTTAGTCTCGCTCTTTCTCTTTATCTCTCTTTCTCTCTATCTCTGTCTCTCTTACTTCCATCACCCCAATATTTTTTTCTTTTTTTTTTTTTTACTCTTCTTCTTCTGCTTTGCTAACGATGAATACTAAGTAATAAGTTATTATTTTTATTCTAACCCAAAAGAGATTAGATATCATTAATTTCGTTATAAAGTGTTGTTAACGGGTGTCCTAAAAATAAAGCTCAAGTGTTTTGGATAAAAATCTCTCAGTTCAAAAGGATTATCAATTATCTCAATAAGTCCACATTTCAAGAAGTAAAACTGAGGTAATTGTAGTTACACAATGGAAAAAAAATAAAAGTCCGTTAATTTGAAAAAAAAAGATCTCTTCCTAAAAATTGAAATAATGAGGACAAAATACTTTTCTTGGTTACGTTTTTCACTTCGTCTCCTAAATTAAAAATAAGTCACTCATTTCTGCTGAAAGAAGCCGTGGTAAGGAGGTTGATATTGTCCAGGCCAAGCCCTCAGACAGCCGGGGATGGATGAAAACCTAGATTAGGTCAAACGTATTAATCGACTGGTGGCGTGGATCCACTCTCACTTTCTGGTCAGTGTTTGGCCAAAATTCTCCGAGGAAATTACACATTTTCTAGATGAGATAGTTCTCGAAATCTGGTCAACTAGGTGATCATCTGTTAATTAAATGTTTCCGTTTTATTTCGTAAGTTATCAGATGATTGGTTTTTAGATGTGTTTGGTTTTATTGTTTGTTTTGTTTTGTAAATTTATTGTTGTTGATGTTGTTGTTGTTGTTGTTGTTGTTGTTGTTGTTGTTGTTGTTGTTGTAGTTGTTGTTGTTGTTGTTGTTTTGTTCTTTTTGTTGAACAGCATTTTGGTAAACCTTTAACAGATACAGAAAGAGTCTTGGTTGCATTTTTTGGTAGCATGAAGGGAGTATTCAAGGTTCTAAAGGATTTAGCAGGCACGCAACATCAGAATCAGTGCAATGAGCCCAAGAAAAGCGAAGCCCCATTGATTACGAGACTGGCCCAGAGCAACAGCCACAGCAATAGCACACCGGTTACACTGATAAAATCATGACAGTCCCTTTATTCATAGAGCTGTGGCAAATTTCACTTCAGTTTTATCTTAACTCTGCTAAAATGTTAGAGAAAAGATATTTATTCGGAATTCGGTAACATTTCGTATCTGCCTGAATGGGCCGATTACTTAACTTTTGGGTTTTTTTTTTTTAAATAAAAAAAAAATTATTTTATGTTTTTATATAAAAAAAAATTAACAAAATTATTTTTTTCAGGGATGATCACATTCAAGAATGTGCCTTGTCTATTTGTTCTAATTCACCACCCAGACATGCGCTGATTCCTCTGGAATCGTGAAGCTTATGTATGCAAAAAGTCCTCTGTTTCGCAACAGTGGGTTGGGTTACGATTCTAGTCAGGAAATCGTCAAGATCATTCAAAAAAGTAGAAAGTTTAAATGGATAGAACTGGTCTTTGACCATTCCTAAGCTTTTTCTTCACGAGTTTCGTTCTGATTTAACGCTTCCAAAGGAAATGGGAGCTTCTCTTTGTGCGATTTTCTCTATGATATTCTTATTAATTTTGCTTTTTTTTGCTTTGTTTTTTACACCATCACATCTACTTTTCAGAAGATCGATATCAGATTATCTAATGCCGTAAGTCCTATGTGTGATTCAGCTTGTTTCAATTTTCTGTCCCATTTTCTTTTAGACTGCAACCATAATGGTTCTTGTTTATCTTTTGATTGTAAATTCATCATTCTTGCAAAATTTATTGGAATGCACGACTCATGATTCATAGTATGTTTTTTTACAAACTCAAGGTTGTCCACTTTATTAAAACCACCTCAAATCTTCCAGTATTAGAATTCTTAAGCTGTGATGATAATGTAAACTTACATACCACGATGATTACATAGCAGCTATTAATATCTTAAGTATGTTTAAAAATAACTTTGTAGTTATACAAATAACAACCGCTGTATTTCTCCTTCATCAGGTGGTGTATGTCTGTCTTAGGTGCATGTGGCTGTGGATAATGAAAATTATCCAATCCTTAGACGAGACGGAGTGAAAACTAGGAAAAGGATGCGCTTGAAAGACGAACGGCCAGTGACGAATGTTTCATTTCGTCTGTTTAGACTTGAGAGAGGGTGCGGCTGGAGAGAAGGATAGAGAAAGAAACAAAATTTTGGGAGTTGGACCCTGAAAAGTAATGTAATAAGTCTCAGGTTACAGATAACCGGCCAGGGAAACTGATAGTCTCTCTAGAGTTATATCCCTGAGATGGCTTTTCTTGGGCGACGAGTTGTCTGCCTTGAGCCCTTTCTTAGCGTTAGAATTCCCCCACTCTTATTTCAGGCTTTGAAATTAATTGACTTACTTGTTAAATATATGCATCGGAGGTTCCAGTATTCTTTTTGTAGCTAGGATTGTAATTTGCTAAATGAAAAAATAAAAGAGAAGAATGTATGAGAGGGTGAAAATTGTTGTGGGAGAAATGAAAAGAGATTACATAAATATAGAAAGGGAAAAAAATGCAAAACAGCTATTGCAGAGAGGAAGAGAGAGAGAGAGAGAGAGAGAGAGAGAGAGAGAGAGAGAGAGAGAGAGAGAGAGAGAGAGAGAGAGAGAAGAAGAAGAAGAAGAAGAAGCGATGAGAGAAATCGGTTTAAAATTCTTTAAACATCACAAAATATATCTGAATAATAGGCTTGTTCGACGAATATATCGCAGATTTATTAAGCACTGCTCAGTCTCCAAATACCAATACGTTACGTGCAGCTGTCAAGTCATTATGTAGAAAAAATATTTCGTAGTGTAGAAAAGTTTGCAGATTTTATTATTTTACAAAAAATTAATTGGACAAAAAAGCTTATGATTATGATGCCACAGCGCCTCGGCTGTGAAATTTATGAAGATCTTGATAGTGAAGGAGAGGAAGAGGAGAAGGAGGAAGAGTGACGAGAGAGGAAAATTCTTAGTAGCTGGAGAAATGAGATAAAGTGAGAACAAAGGAGCCGAGGAAACAACACAATGATATGAGACGGTAGATGAAGAATTGCGAAGTAAGATGAAGAACACAGTAAAGAGTAAGAAAGAAAGAAAAACATTCAGAGAGGAAAAATCTGAAGAAGATGAAAAATGGAAAAAAGAAAGCCATTTCTTTTTGTGTCGTTTTTTTTCCCTCTCATCCCTTTTGCTCCTCTTTTATGTCTTTGATAATAGATTGGACAAATTGCCATAATGGGAATTGAAATTTCTGAATTTTTTCTTTATTATTATTTAGAAAGATAGCAAAAACAAAAACTTCTAAATTTTATTATGGAATGATATTATGTTCGGACTTTCATATACGAGTATATTATTAGCATCTTTCACAGCTCTTAACTTAGACTAGAATCTAGGCTACCT